>CM076579.1:1466509728-1466737066 GCA_034641835.2 Pinus albicaulis | reverse complement strand
CAATGTTGTGCGATTAATCAATTCATGGACAAGACCGACCTCCCTAGTACCAAAAGGTAATCTAGCAACAAACAACCAAATAAACCTTATCTTTCTACATATATGATTTACAAACGCATTATAGAGGTGTCAAAGACTTACTCTAGGTCCAGCCATTGTCAAGCATACATAATTTCATGCACTTGAAGGAGTTATCTTCGTAAACCTGTAGTCACAAATAAGCAAACATTAAATAGCACCTGTATAGTAAACATCATAAATCATGCTTATCATGGTGATCAAGGAATCCGTGAAATAAACAGTTAACTAACATCTTATTGAGAAAAATGAATTCATTTGTATTAACTTTAAAAGAAGGAAAACCTTACAACCTTAGCCTTGATGTTGAACAGGCCTTCCCAGGGTTCGAAGCAGGAATCTCCTCTACTCTGATAAGCTCTGCACTCCTCCAACCGAGACAGATAGAGGTATGTGATCTCTCCTCACAAAAATCTCAGTTAAATGAGTCTGAATCCCAACAGCACTTAACCTCAAATAATCTAAAGCTTGAACTCCCCTTGAGGCTACCTAATGCCTCTTTTTATAGTGGAAAAGAGGAGGTTTCAGTTCCAACTATGAAGGGATATAATCCTCCTTCAAAGGGATAAGCTCCTCACATCAAGGGGTTAGCTCCATAAGGTAAGGGATACATGAACCTCAAAAGAGCGGTTCTGCCACCGTAAGATTCTTTTTAGAGGCTTCTAGAATTTACTGAAAGTGGGATTTTTTGAGTTTACTTGCGCCTTTTTAATATTTACAGGGCTCTGCACCCATAACACAGAGAAAGTGCATTCATGTACGCAGGAGACATGAACATTAGGTGCGGGACCGCAGGCAAGATATAGAGAAAGTGCGATACCAAAGTTAAGGAGATTTTTAGGAACTTTTCTCTAATTTTCAAGGCTTGACATGAGGAACTGATATGTTAGACTTGCAAAGGAGGAAGTATGAGTAATAACGAGCTCATACACATAGTAGAATGACAAGATGACAATTTTTAGTGCAACAAATTGCCCCCTAAGGTGCAAAGTCTAGAATAGATGAAGCTAAAGTCTGTCATATATGAAGAGTGCAGTACTTTATCATTTCAAGGATCATCCCGTGGACACCCCAGTCGAAAAATGTAAAAAAATTCAATGAAAAATATATACATATCATCGCTGAGGTAGGCATTCCCATACTCAGATAAAAACTAACTAGAAACTGATTCAAACTTATTCTGATACAGGAATGATTTTGAATACATCACAGTATAGACATGTGTAGACACAGTATGAACGTAGCCATCTGTTTATAAATATTCCACTGTATAAATGATAACAAAATTCCTCGTAGCCTGGATGGTAGAAACTAGATCCAGGGTTTTGATTTCCGCATCTCGAACTAGTACGATTCTATCCATGTGAATGAATGTATCGAAGTCGAACATGGTAGAAACCACTTGATTACCAGTCAATAATGTAAAATGTTAACAAGTGTGAGAGTAACCACCAGTAATGTCAATGGCTCTCAAAGTACTTAGTACAATCCATGAAATGTGAATGAATGAGCTGAAGTCGAACATGTCACGGAATCATTCGATCGAAGGTCAATGATGCAACCTGTCGTCGAAGGCGAGAAACCTGCCATTGAGGCATGCATATTTCAAGGTACTGACGATTTCTGGATCAACTTCCTAGATAATGTGCTGATGTCGATAGAAAGTGATCTGTCGTAGGCAAGCCCACAACACGAAATCATAGATCAAGTTTTGAAAATATATTGGCAAGGACTGACTCAGGGATGGTCAAAATGGATGATAGATATTTTGCAGATGAATGGTTTATTTGAATTGTCCTCTTGAACACATAACGACACTGCAGATGGTTTGGTGACAATTGACCCAAAGCTAATACCCAGAAACCGGCTGAAGACTTTCAATGTGGTTTGATTAACTATTAGGCAAAGGATTTCCCAACCCAGGTGGACAAAAAGTGTCGTGTTCAAGAGTGGTTAACGGTTTTCCGAATAATCAAAATGTAACAAACAGGTTCGTTTTTCTCTCTTTTCCCCCACCATTTCTGGCAAGTACCTCTTTATTTTTGACAAGCTTGAGGAGGATAACATTTGTTTGTTTATAAGCTCATCCTTCGGATCTGTCCAACTTAGTTTAAGATTTGAACCCTAAGAAGGAGTGGTCCGTTCCTGTTTAAAATTGAACAGGTCCTTTACTGTTAAATTTTAACTAGTCTAGTATAGGAGAAACTCGGTGTTTTTCAATTTTATGGAGTCAGAAGAAAAAACTTAAGAAAACTCCATGGGTGTACTTTTTCGTAAATTTAGTCTCTCGAGCCCGAAAAAGGATAAAATAATGCGGGAGAGAACTCTATTGACCATAATTAGTCAACGTATACCTTTTTCGTAAATAGTCCATTTCAGTCCGTAAAAGGGGTAAACTTATACTGAAAGGACGATCATTCATTTACTTTAACGAGTTCGAATAATCAAGTGCTCGGCAATCTTTTCATGTTTAGAGAGTCTGAAAAGGGCTTAAAAGAGGACTCCAAGTTTTCGCTTTTTCGTAAATTTTTGAAAGAGTCCGAAAAAGTGATAAAAGTATGCTCTTTGTTGAAAAATGATCAATTCTCCTGAAAAATCCAATTTCTGCACAAAAACTTGAAACATTACACATACCTGTTTAAGAAAAAATAAAAATTCTTGCAAAAATAACCTTTTTAAAGTGAAAAATAAACAAATTAAAAATTTATTTATTCGAAAAAACTTATAAAAAGGACTTTTCTAACTTCATTTTTACCGTTCGAGTTCAGAGTGAAAAGTAAAAGCTTTTGGGTAAAAAAGTTCCTGTGAAGATTCTGGAAAATTCGTCCGATGAAATCGAGAACCGTTAGCACCAGGTAATCCAAGACCTCCTAATCTTGCATTTCATCCATTTACATTTCATTTTTAGGCTTTATATTTCATTTTTAAGAGAAATATGTGTTTTAAAAAATCGACTGTGGGGGTCCGCAGGTGAAACCCACGGGCCCCGCGGACCCCGACTTTTTCTTATGTATTAAAAAGTCATGGGTCTACACTAGTCTCATAGCGCTCGTGCGTTCCTACGCACTGTGTATGAAGACAAAGTGCGGTCCCCGCGCATTTGAATTTCAAAATAAAATTTCTCATTTTCCGCCCAAAAATTTTCAAATTAGATTGTTCTAACATATATTTTTATGCATTGTAGGATAAACAAGATGCTAATTTGGAGAGAATGTGAGAATGAAGACGTAGATGACGCCACAATTCTCCATTTGGCCACAATGCAAGCATTAAGAGCATGCGGTTTATATAAATTCTGGGCCATTCAGGGCATGAGGGCACAGGTATACCTCCTAACATGGCCGGTGAACAGGTGGAACGTACAGGACCAATGTTTCATTATTGGTGGCCACCAACTTGAAATTGAGCTGGAGGATATTTATTTTTTGACTGGTTTTTCCAAGAGTGGCGAACAAATTTCCTTGTTTGGGACTAGGCCAGGTGGCCAGACTGTCGCTAGTCTTCAACAAGAGTTCTGTAATGATCAGGCAGACCCCAGGGACAAACGGATTGACATAAAAACTATCATCCGTCCCGAGCTAAAATTTATTGCATTTACTATCACCAGACTGTGTGGGAGTGCAGCGTTGCATGTGGCTACCAGTTCCGAAATGCGCATTGCTGTAGACTGTTTTCGAGGCACCATTTTCAACTGGTGTGAAGCTGTGTTGGCCAATGTAAAAGGCCAACTAACCAGAGAAAAGAACGAAAAAATTAATAAATTTGGATATGGATCCATTGTAGTCACCTTTTCTCTAGAGAGGATCCCCATGTTAGCTCTGCAGAACATTCCTGTTGATGCTGGACGACCTCGAGAACCTAGGATGGTTCGTTGGGTTGCATTGATGGCCCGTCATGCTGTTGAGGGCGTCGAGATTGTTCAATTTCCTCCTTCATATTTTCGTTGGCTGGAACGCCAACTTTTTGTTATAGAGGACTTTCCATACGTCGGGATATATTTCTGCGGCAACCGAGAGATGACTCTCCCAGCAAGGGAACAGTGGGATGAATCAGGTAAAATCATTTTCAACAATTTCTAAGTTCTATTTTTTTTTTTTGTATTTTGATCGTCTTGAAAATTAATAACCAAAAGTTTTGAATGCAGACGCAGTTCCATGGCGACCAACCCATCTCCAGCCTTATGAAAGAAGACAACCAGCTGCAGCCGCACCAGCCCTAGCAGGCCAATCAATAGAGATCCTGTCTGATTTAGAGCATCACCTAGAGTGCCTGACTCTAGACATTCCAAAGACAGACATAGATGATATTCCACTCATATTACAGAGATACGTGATTGGTGTCCCAGGACCTTTTAGGAGGTTCCAATGTAGGGTGGCCTGGGCAGTGGTCTCTTATCGTGATCACCATCAATGATAGGATGATCATGTCGTAGACTCATATTTTTGACCTTTTGTATTACCATTTTTGCCGATCATAAGGTGTTTCCAACCTATGATCGAAGACGATGTATATTTTTTGAAAACACTTCTATACTACGATATATCACTATTTACCGGCATCTGTGTACATGTTTTTAATTTACTGTTTTGATTATTGCAAATGTCGATTTATCATACTAGAAGCAACTGCATCTGCTAATGTATTTACATGTCTTGGAATATGATGATATTCAATGTAATAAAATTCACGTTCTAAGAGATGAACTCTTAAAAATAACCGTAATAACATTGGATTTTTAATGGCATAAACCCTGTTGAGTTGTAATACAACAAGTTCAGAATCCAACCTAAGAATTAAACTCCAAATTCCAAATGATATGGATTCAGATAATAACTCAATCACTGCGCTATACTCTGCAATTTTATTCGTTGTTTGACCAAGGCTTACCCCATGCATGGATACTAACTCGTTAGAGGGTGAATAAATAACCCAAGCTGCAGAAGAAATGTTCTGTGTACTACGACAAGCACCATCAGCAAAACCAATGTAGGTTTGAAGAGACGTCGACATCTACAATATCAAGAGTAAAACTCAGATAAGCAGGAATAGTGATAAAAACACACTTCTAAACTAGGCACACCTTTCTAATCTAAGACACACCAGCAGTAAAGAAATCTAACCTAAAAAATAAAAGATCTCCACACCAAGTTTAAGCATAATATCGCTTCAGATATAACCCATTTCTGGGCTTATCTAAAGGGATACCATCAAAATCTATCAGCTCATAGGCCCCTTTTGCCAGCTTTCGCTTAACAATGAAAGGACCATGCCACATGGGCACGAATTTCCCAACTCCTAGCTTATCATTGGCTTGATCATAAACTAAGACTAGGTCTCCTTCTGAAAAATTTCGAGGGGTAACACTTCTATCATACTGAGCTTTTATTCGTTTGACATGAGCCTTGTTTTCTATTACAGCATTTCGTCGATTCTCATCTAGCTGAGCCAAGTACAAAAAATGTTTCTCCTCTTCAGACGTAGCTGGAATTAATTATATGGCTAATTTCAAAGACAAAATTTCACATTCAATTGGTAGCACAGCCTCCAAACCGTAAAACAGTTGAAAGGGAGTGAAACCAGTTGATGTTTTTACCGAGGTTCGATATGCCCAAAGTGTTGAAAATAAAATGGAATGCCAATTCGTCTTATGAATACCAATAATTCGTCTGATCATAGTGACTAAAAATTTATTGATAGCTACAACCAGATCATTAGCTTGCGGATAATACGGAGTGGAACTATCATGGTGCAGGCCAAGTTTATCTGTCAGTTCAGTCATCATGATATTCTAAAAATGACTTCCATGATCTGTAATAATGGCTTGAGGAACACCAAACCTAGCAATTATGTGATTGAATACGAAAGTCACAGCAGTCTTGCTGTCAACCGAAAATGTAGGCATTGCCTCAGCCCACTTAGTAAAATAATCTACCGCTAAGATAATATATGCATGCCCCCCGGCCGAGTGAGGGTTACATGTAATAAAGTCAATACCCCATTTTGTGAAAGGACCGACAGCAATTATAGGGTGAAGAGGAGCAGATGGTGCACGCATCTTACGATCAAAAATTTGACAATTGTGGCATTTCCGGACTACATAAATACAATCTTTGAATAACGACGGCCAGAAATAACCAGCGCGCAATATCTTTTGAGCTATGGCATACCCAGACATATGACCGCCACATGCCCCAAAATGGCAGTCATTTAAAACCTTCTCAGCTTCTTCATGAGTAAGACAACGTCAGAAAACATAATCTGCTCCATGATGACAGAGTGTATCACCAATAATATTGTATTGCTCGGATTGGAAATATATTTTCCGTCGTTGAGATCGTGAGATTTCAGGCCGAAAATATTGGGTTTGGAGATAAACGATAATATCCCCATACCATGGATCAAAAGTACTAATAATAAACAAGGATTCGTCCGCAATGGGCTCCTCCGCCATAGTTTCAGTATCAGTAGAGGGGAAATCACACATCAATTGGGCAAAAACCAAATATTTCTTTGCCTTGGATTTTTCAAACTCCAAGTCAAATTCCTGCAGGACAACTATCCATTTGGAATACTTTCCCCCTAGCAATTGTTTGGTCAAAATGTACATCATAGGGTTACAGTCAGAAATTACTGTGGTTTTGCGTAATAAGATGTAGTGTCTAAATCTTTGAACAACTTGAACAGTTGCCAAGGCCAATTTCTCCACATGTTTGTATTTGATCTCAGTCGGATCCAGATTTCGACTAAGATAGTAAATCACATGTTCAGTGTTAGATTTATCTTCCTGAACTAAAACCATCCCAATTGTGGAATGAGAAGCGGCGAGGTACAAAACGTAGTCCTGGTTGTAGTTGGGAGGATGCAATAACGGTGCATGGGTCAATGCATGTTTAAGTGCATCAAAAGATCGATCAGTGATCTCATCCCAAAAGAATGGAATGTTTTGTTTCAGCAACCAGGTAAAACCCTTTGTAAGCTCGGCGTAGTTAGGAATGAACTAACGTAAAAAGTTTTCTTTCCCCTGCAAACTTTCGAGTTGGCGTAAAGTCGGAGGAGGTAAATTAACAACTTCGACCTTCGACGGATCAACGCAAATGCCTGCTTTCGAAACAAAAAATCACAGTAAGCAACCCGATTCTACATAGAAAACAAATTTGTGTGGATTCAGCCTAATTCGATAATGCCTACATCTCATAAAAATAGCTCGTAAATGAGTGATATGGTCGGCCCTACGCAATGAATGAGCATGTAAATCATCGAGATAAGGTTGCACAATGTGCTTAATGTCATGAAATTCGTAATACATAGCCCTTTGAAAAGTTGCTCCAGCGTTCTTCAATCCAAAGGGTAGTTTGCAATAAGAAAATGTCCCCCACGGACAAATTAAAGTTGTTTTTGGCTGATCAACAGGGAGTTTGTTTATTTGTTTGTAACCGAAAAAACCATCCATAAAGGATAACATTTCACTACCAGCACAATCATCAATTATTTGATCGATATAGGGGGTTGGATAATTTTCTTTAGGAAAAGCTCGATTAATATCCATATAGTCGATACATACTCGTATCGTTCCTTGTTTTTTAGTAACAGGAACAATATTTGATACCCAATCAGTTAAAGGAATTGTATAAATGAAACCTGCACGAAGTAATTTCGCAACTTCAGCTTTGATAGCAGCAGCTTTTCTAGGATGTATTTGACGTAGACGTTGACAGACAGGTTTGGCAACTGGGTAAGTCTTGATTTCATGTACAACAATTGAAGGATCGATTCCTGGCATTTCTTCATAGGACTAGGTAAACACATCATGAAATTCTTGAAATAGGGCTTTATAAGTTTGAATTTCATCTTCTGTACAACAAGCACCTATATGAATGTTTTCAATTATTCCTGGCTTTACTGAAATGTCAATTGGAATCGTTCGAGAGATATTTTCCAAATTTAACTCAGAATCAGGATTTTGCAATGGATTCTGCGGTTCTTTGACATATTCAGCAGTAAAAATAGAAGCGAAATCATCTTCAAAATGATCCAGCTCAGGTAAAAATGAAGATCGGTGATGTAGATCTTCCCATGGTAAATCGTCAACAGACAAAAGTTCAGGAATCTGCTCATCATTATGAACAAGATCAAGAAATGTCGTTGTGGCTGAACTAGATATAGAAAGTGATTCCTCATGGATCCCATTCATTGGATCAGTTTCAGTTGAAGAAGGGTCAGAAAGTGACTATATATCCTGATATGCAATTTCAAATGGACTCAAAGGCATCATGCCATCAAAAGAATCCAACTCGGAGTCGGAAGGTACGATTCAAGGATCATCAAACATAATAGTATCTGACGAAATCATATGAATAGTTGCTATAGAAGGAAATACGTTAGGAGGAGGAAAGGAAAAAGTTCCTAGTAAACCAGAATCTTTAATCAAACCTACTCCTACATCCTTGTAAGGGATATCCGCTTTACCAACGTGCTGGATTGTTTCTGTAGAGGCTGGATCGGAAGAAAAATAAGTTAACTGCTCTATTGTAACGATCCTTCCTTGATGTCAAAATTTTATGAGCTTAAAGACTGAAGAAACAACAGCAGTCATAGCATAAGACCAACTTCAACCCAGGAGAAGGTTGTAATCTAGAGGAACATCAACCACTTCTACATCTAGATTAACGGTTTTACCTTCGATCCCTATGGGTAAATCCTGCAAAATACCAAAAGGGTGGAAACCTCGGCCATCAAAAGCCTTTAGAATTGTCGGAGCTTGATTAAGTGTAGGAGAACCAAGTGATTTCCAACACTAGATCGACATAATACACGTTGAAGCTTCCTCATCAATCACAGTCCGAAAGATCGGTCTGTTTTTTACTAACACTGGAATTTGGAAAGCCATTTGGTGAGGTAGGCGAGGTGTACTATTCTCTAAATCGAAGATTATAAGGTTAGAATCCTGAATATCGACAGCTCCTATGGCAGAAAAAATTAATTTACATTGTGTTGGGCATGACTGCAGCACTTCCAAATCCAACATTGTTGAAGGGGAAATAGCTAAGTCTTCAACAATGTTGTAATTCTGAGTAGCTCTCGCATGTGGATTGAAAGCTGATTTATGAAGAACACCTTTAGCAGGCGGTTTGATTATTAAGTCTGGATTCATTTTCTTGATCTGTAGTGGACCAGAAATAGGAGGAGGTGTAGTTGATGTGTTTGCATTAGAATATTCTGCTTCTTTACCATCAACATTATTCTTACTACCATAATCTTGCGATCTCGTCACAATCCTTACATGAGACATCATCAGGATAGGTTCTTCTGAGGCATTCGAGGTAGAACCAATCATGTTACTATCTTGAGTCGGAAAAGGATCCTTCAAGACAGTAGGTTGTTGTGAACCTTTAACTAATTTTGCAACCTCTACTCGATGTGGACATTCTTTAGTAAAATAATCCTCATCACAAATGTAACAAGGATAGCGAGGCTTGCGTTTTTCATCATTAGATTCATTTTTATCAATTTTTTCTTTTGAATTTTTTTATTTTTTATTCTTCCCTGTCTTTTTACCGCCGAATTTAGATTTGGTGGTAGATGTCTCTATGACATGAATGTCAACAGAAATTTCGGGGGAAGACTCTCCTTTCGGGGAATCAGGTAAAGTTATAATAGGAGAATAATTCTTTGAAGATTTCTTCTTTCTTTTCGTATTGACTGTACCAATCATACCATCAGCGGCATGAGACCCTGAAGGAGCTGCAGCTATTTGACCTTGTTCTGGAAGATCGGGGATTTTTTCATGTAAATTACCTGACTGTGTATAAATGAGGTCAAGGTACTGAGCTTGAGCAATCACTTGCTCTTCAGTAACAACTCCGGCCTTAGCTACGTCTTTAGTGATTTTGGGTAACAATTATTTAACAAACCATTATGCCAAAATTTGATTCGGAATGTAAACTTTCACCAAACACCTTCTACGTTGACATTCATGAATATGATCAAAAATATATGTGGATGTGGATTGCTTTAGTGAAGTTAATAGTTCTGTGCCATTGTCGTATCTGACAGGAAATTTAAAATGAGTCAAGAAGGCAGTTGCTAACTGACTGAAATTATTAAAAGAGCCTCGTGGTAACTCAATGTACCATTTGGAGGCAAGACCAATAAGAGTTCTTTGGAAAAGACGTAAGTGAATTGAATCATCAATTATTGAATTAGACACACACCAGAGGTGATAATTCATAACGTGATTTGATGGATCCTCTCCTGACTTACCTTTGAATTTTGGTATATCACTGGGCAACTTATGCGGCAATGGCAGCCAGTACGGATAATAGAAAATTGGATCCTTCGTAAGGCACGTCAAATCAGGTAAATCCAAAGTTGCAATAAATGGTAACTGACGGTTAGGGTCGCGAAAACCTTGAGTAGCCAAAGCAGTTCCATGAGGCAGATACCCAGGATAAATAGGAATCAGATTTT
The DNA here is from genome assembly GCA_034641835.2 of Pinus albicaulis. Taxonomy (NCBI): domain Eukaryota; kingdom Viridiplantae; phylum Streptophyta; class Pinopsida; order Pinales; family Pinaceae; genus Pinus; species Pinus albicaulis. Next base: position 1,466,726,521 of record CM076579.1, on the reverse strand, counting down.
CATTAGGAATTGTGTAACCTCCCGGATAACCAAGATTAACCAGACCAAACTGGGGTTGTTGAGGCTGTTGATAAGTATAGCCAGGGTACAATTGATACTGATAATTTGGATTTTGTGAAACAGGACCGAATTGAGGCTGTCCCTGGTATGGTTGATACATGAATTGCGGTTGACTTGTGACCACCGTACTTGTACCAGCTTGTCCCGCAAGCATCTGGACCGAAGTCTGAATTGAAGGTCCTGACTGGGGTACATATACTTGAGGGATTTGCACGGATGTAGGGATAGAAGAACTCAGAGCTACAGATACTCCAGAAATAGGTGTTATAGGTTGAACAAACGTTGTAGCAGTTACAGCAGTTTGAGGTGGAGTGTGAGGTGTACTAGGCCCAGCCTGCTGAACAGAACTAGGTGCGGGAGTTTGGATAGTAGGCTGGACAGGCTGCTGGGTTGGACCTGAAACCAAAGGCTTTCCAGGTTGCGAAGGAAACTGTACATTAGGCTGCATAGGCTTTTGATATTGGGATGGATCCCACACCATGTTCATTCTGGGGTATTGTCCCGTAGAAGGTTGAACGTAAGGACCATAGCCTGGTTGAACATAAGGCTGATAAGTAAGTGGTAAATTTCTGGCTCCTTGTACAAATTATTGACCAGAAGGTTGTTGGAAACCTTGAATTGGGTACTGACCTTGAGGTTGATAACACTGAGGCGCGTACTGAAGCTAGGGTTTATAAGGACCCTAAGGAGCATATTGAGTTTGGGGTTGACCTTGGGGTATGTACTGTCCTGAAGGTTGATAACTTTGAGGTATGTACTGACCTTGAGGTTGTCCTCCAAAATAATATGATTCCACAGTTTTTCTTGGGAAAAAGCTACCTTGAGGTTGCCCCCCTGGTGGTAATTGACTACCTGAAGGTTGCCCCCCATGCAGTAATTGACTTCCCTGAAATTGTCCTCCAGGTGATAACTGACTGCCTTGAGGTTAAGGATTCAGAATATTACCTGACATCATAAAGACTTGTTCTGCGTTCGACATTTCAGTTTTAACTCCATTAAGACCAGATGATAATACATGTTCAATTGGTTGAGGAGCTTCTCTAGAGAAAGTACCAAACAGAGCCTGATATCCCGAAGGAACAGAAGGACCACCGTGTAAAAATGCTTCCGGTGTCTGGGAAAACATGGATGACTCTCCCGCCATAATGGCTGACGAATAGTAACCTCTAGGTGTAGGATGAAATGGAATTCGAGGTGGAGAAAAAGCAAGACCCATATTCTCTAAAAAGTTTTTCAAAGATAGATACCAAGCGTTAGTTCGAATAGGGCTGTAGAAAATAGATTCACACTCCCTAAGATTTAAAGACTGAGGGGATTCGGGAAGAGATAACTCTTCGTTTGGACTAGTAAGTTCTTCAATAGAAATAAGGATAGATGGAAGATCTTCAGTGACAATATTTCTTACCCTAGGTGAACCAGGATTGCTAGAAGTTGGTGTAATAAATCCTGAGGATGTTTCCAAAACAGAAGGTTCAGTTTCAGGCCCAGAAATTTCAGGTTCGTCAGCTAATTCACTGGAAGGAGAAATACTACTAGTAACTTCAGAAACTGAAATCAACTCTTGAATGTGTTCTGTTGTGGGTATTTGATGATTAGTATGAACAAATATAGATGAAGTTCCAACTTTTGTTGATCTAATTCTACCACTACTAGATGATACTAGAGCATGCAGCCCTTCGAGCTGACCTGGTGTATATTCAAGGGGTTTCCCTTGAAGTCTCCGGGATTGTCTCGGCAATTCCGCCACGATTAAATATTAACTAATCACATGCAAAAAAAGAAAATTTTCAATAAAAAACACCTAAAGTCTCTAAAGAAACAAACAGCTGAATCACATGCTTAAAAATCTAAGAGTTCAAACCACACACAAACAGTAAACTTCCCGTACTAAAAACACTAGTTGGTGATGAAATCCAACTTAGTAGAAAATTTATCAAAAAGGCGGTTGAACAGCTGGCATTCCACAACTTTCATGAAATGCATCAAATATTTCTACAAAAGTCCCATTCCCAGTGAAGATAACCTCTGTGAGATTCCAAGTGAGACTGATGCCTACCTGCACAGATCTTCCTCACCGTCACCTTAGGAAATAATCTTAAAGCCTTTGGACACTAAGGTCACCAACAAGAATGAAATGCTAACCTGGAATAGTCTACGATCCGATCTCATGCCATAAGGAAGAGTAACAAAACTCAATCCTTCAAGGTTCCTCAACATGATTAATCTTGAGGTTTGTCACAAGTAACCCTGTGCTCCCTCGGACAACGGTTAATCCGAGGTTTGTCATCTGTAATGCGCGCAAAGATTCTATCTTCCCCAATGAAATGCACTGATCACTTCTCAAAGGTTCCGACATGATCTCGTGATCGACTTCTTTAAGAGAAGCTTCCCGCATTGTACCAATTACAACACGATTTCCTACCGCAAGATTTACTCATTTGTTTATTACCCTGGAGTATTAATTACCCCTACTCCAAGATACTAGCCCAAATCTCATGTTGGTGATAAGAGCCCTTAGAAATAAAAAGATTACAAGATGAATTTTAATTGCTGCTATTTATGAGTTTTTTATTAATTCAATAGGTATGGAAATGAAATTGATGGTGTGAAGATCATCAAAACACTAAAATGCAATTCCTAAAAATGATAATCAAATCGTTTTCTTTCATTGAAATTTAGCTAAAGAGTTGAGAACGTGTCTTTTAAGAAACAATTCTTTCTTTGAACATAAAGAATAATTGGAAGAAAATATTTTTGTCTTTTCAACACTAACTCAAAATTTAGAAAAATTATCAAAGCTCACAAAGAAAACTTTCTCTTTTCAAAACCTAGAAACTATAAAAATAATTCTCTTCAAAGAAATCTACAAATTTTAAAAGTGACCAAAAACTACAAAACTGATTTTGAGATCTATAAACTTTTTAAAAATATAATTGAATAAAAGCTTTAATATTTTTTGAATAATGTTTTACTTTATTTTTCAAAGAAATAAGGATCTATTTGTCTGCATTAACAAACAAACTTAAAAACACTCAAATATGTTTTTTCAAAATGAAATTCAAAACCTATAACAAAGTTTTTTTGAATATTTGCAAAGAAATAAGTAGGATCTATTTTCTATATAAAGGATGGATTTCACATCCAAATGACTTAAAAAAGGAAAAAATACAAATGTAATATGAGGTATTTAAACTCATGCTTTGAATCACTATGGTACTTCAAATAAAAAGCAATCCAAAATGAAAAACTTCTAGAAAATCATCAAAATACGTATACCGCCGGAATTCATTCACAAAAGATTTTGACAGAAAAAATCAATCAAGTGATACTAAGAACCTAACAAAAATTAAGGACAACCGAAGAAAAGAGAAATCTGAGTTTTTCAAAATTTTAATAGGGTCCCAGGTTTTAAGTAACAAAGGTCCCGCACCGAAGCTACTGCATATATGCAACTACCCGCATCGTGCAAAAGAACAAAGTGCTATCTCCTGAAAACTAAAGAAAAACACAAAATATTTTTAAATCCTCAAAAATAGAGAAAACCTGTTACCTGTGCAAATATCTATTAATCAAAAACAGAAAAATTTCAAATCAAAATAAAGAGAACCAAACTAACAATTTCTTTCTCAACAGAGTCGCCAATTCTTACATTAATCAATCTTCATGACAAGACTGATTCTCAGCAGCTCAAAGGTAATCTAGCAACAAACATCCAAATAAACCTATCTTATTCAAGCATATATGATTTACAAAACACACCAGAGGTATGTCAAAGACTTACCGTAGGTCCAATGCTCGTTTCAGAAGTGTGTGTTGTCCTCGTGCACTTCTGAAGGGAGTTATCTTCATAAACCTGCAATCAATAAATGGGCATCCTCAAACATTAAATAACACCGTATATTAAACATCATAAATCATGATGTCATGGTGATCATAACTACAAAGGTCAGCTTAACTACCACTATTGAGAAAAATGAATTCATTTGTATTACTTTAAAAGAAGTAAAACCTACAAAACTTAGTCTTGATGTTGAATGTGCCTCGTCGTGTCCGAAGAAAAAATATCCTCTACTATTATAAGCTCTTCACTCCTCCAACCGAGACAAAGGAGGTATGTGATCTCTTCGTCACAAAAATCTCGTATAATGAGTCCGAATCCCAACAACACTTAACCTCAAATAATTCTAAAGCTTGAACTCCCTTGAGGCTACCTAATGCCTCTTTTATAGTGGAAAATAGGAGGTTTCAGTTCCAAATATGAAGGGATAGAATCCTCTAAGCTCTTCACATCAAGGGGTTAGCTCCACAGGTAAGGGATACATGAACCTCAAAAGAGCAAATTACCGCAAGATACCTTCGCCAGAGTTTCAGAATTTACCGAAAAGATTTTTTAGTTTACTTGTGCCTTTTGAGACTGGCATGGTCCACACCCATAACATAGAGAAAGGCATTCGTTACGCAAGAGACATAATATTAGGTGCGGGACCGGCGTGCAAGATATAGAGAAAGTGCGAGACCAAAGTTGTGAGATTTTTAGGAACGTTCACTTTTCAAGGCTTGACATGAGGAACCCATATGTTAGACTTGCAAAGGAGAAGTATGAGTAATAATGAGCTCATACACATATGGTCGTTAGGATGAAAATTTTTAGTGCAAATGTATAGAACCAAAGAATTCCCGATGAGTCCAAAGAAAAGACAAAAATTTGGAAAATGTTAGCGAATGAAGAATTAGATCAAATTGAGATGAACAAGTCTTTGGGAGTTAATGCCAAGACCTACTGAAAATTTCATTGGTACAAAGTGGATATTCAAGAATAATATGAATGAACAATGTCAAAAATCGAAATGGGGAAGCGAGACCCGTATGCAAGGGATACTTTCAAATCGAAGGACTTGACTATTATGAAAATTTTGCCCCTATAGTAGAAAATGGAAGAAATTAGAATTTTTTTGGCTTTTCGTATGCTATCATGATTTCAAGGTAAGTATAAAATGGATGTGAAGTCTCGCCTTTGAATGGAGAGATCTAGAGGAAGAAGCTTTCCTGGCATGGAATGTACCTCAAGGATTTTTCCATAGACAAACATGACTAAGTGTGAAAACGTCTAATGAAAGCCTTGTATATCTCAAAAGCACCAAAGACATGGCTCTAGGTCGGGATGTATACTTAAAAAAAAAAGGTTTCAAGAAGGGAGAGTAGACAACAATCAGACATAAAGGTCAGATGAAAATGAAATCTTAATTATAATAGTATATGTAGATGACATCATTTTGGGAAACAACATGAGTTAATAAAAGGATTTGCGTAAGAGATGAAGTGAGAATTTGAGATGTTTATGATTGGAGAGCTTACCTACTACCTGGTGACTTCAAATCCTACAAAAGAAAAATGCATATTCATTTCACAATGAAAATACTTAATAGATATGTTAAAAATATTCGAAATAGAAGACTACAAACCTATGTCAACTCCCATGATCACCTCGATGCAAGTTATGTGGTGGCGATGGATCTGTGGTGATCAAAGACTTTTACAAGACTTAACATAGGAAGTGCTATGACGAATCGCTCTAGACCAAGCATTATGTTGGGAGGAGACTGTGGTAAGATATCAAGCAAAGACTAAGATAAAATCACTAAGTTAGAAATCAAGAGGATATTTACGTAATTGGCAAGAAACCGCACATTATGGCCTATGATATACGAAAGAAAAATACTTCGCATTGACAAATACATACGTATGCAAACATTGACCACATACTGATGATAAAGAAAAGAAGCAGAGTGCATTTTATTTAAGAGAAATTCGGTGGCATGGTTAAGCAAAAAGCAAACATTTTCCTATCTACTGCTGCATAATACATACAAGCAGAGCTTTGCACACAAGTAATGTGGATGAAACAAACTCTTCTCAAGTTTTCGTCAGAAGGGTAAGCATCACTTAACCTATCTCTATCAACATGAAAATACAAGTGCAATAATTATATCAAAAAATCTAGTACTTCATTTAAAAACCAAGCACGTCCCAATAAAGCAAGTAATTAATTTCGTATAAAAGTAGCAGAAAATAGTAAATATGGAGTATGTACTAACAAAGGAACAAACAATGCATATTCACAAAACCTTCGCTAGAGAACCATTCAATATCTAAGAGACAAACTAGGGTTAGTGTTCCAGATGATACTTTGATATTATCAAAAATGAAAACATGATGTAAATACACCAACAAAGGCCGCAATATACAGAATAGAAACATTACAAGAGACAAGTGATAGTCAAGATTTATACACAAATCACTACTATTAGAGAGGAGCCTACAATGGCCGAACTATGAATCAAAAGATCCATAAAGTATGGTATGGTACAGTCCTCAAGATCGAGTATTTGAGGATGTATATACAAAAAATTATAGTGCATATCAGCCTCTATCAAGTAGTAAGGAATATATAATGTATCATCAGATACATGCCCTCCATTCATGCATTGTCAATAATTTTCAATGTGTTCCTCATAACAACTATTATACACCAGCCCTGAGCAGCTAGGCAAGATGGAAGTCAAGAAGGCTCATACAACCTTGAGAAGTAATGAAGGATGCAACCAGGTTAGGAAATGTGCAAGCCTTTTCCATCGATGTCAAAGGGGGAGGGGAAAGGCAAAGCACAAGAAGAAAGGCTCTTCTAAAAAGCAAGCAGAGAAGAAAGATACCTCTGTACAAAGGGATGAATTCTTGGAGGAAGTATGAGGATTTGGAGGAAGTGTTTCCATCAATGCCAAAGGGAGAGATTTTGGAAATATTTTCATTTATGGCAAAGGAGCACAAAGGAGTAGCACCCTAAATTCTACTAAAAGGAGTAGAGAAGCAACAAAAATAAGTCAAAGAAGCAGATCATACAATAATGAAGTAAGAAAACATAAAAGAGGCGTATGAGTAGCAGTAGAGGCAAGGATAAACATTAGACCATAAAAAAAGGAACCAAAAGGAGGAAGGCAACAAAAATGGAAGAAGAAAAAGGCAAGAAGAAAGGCAGCCAGAAGCTAAGGCAACAAAGGAAGTTAAGTGAAGAGAGCAAAGGCGAAGAAAAACAAAGGTAGAATCATGAATGTGTCAAGAGTTGTGAACGCAAAGAACATGATAATCCCAAGTCGAGTCAACAAACAAGAATGCTTCCAGGAGAGATCAACGCTTTAAAAAATCGACAAAGTGAACTACTTCAAAGGTAATGCCAAGGCAATCGGATTTTCAAAACACAAGGAGGTCCATATATCATACACAATCCTCGGCTTGATTTAATATCGTATTAATCATATAGTAGAAAGTAATCATATTTTGCAAGCAATGAGGACCATAGATCTATGCGGTAGATTAATCTGCGGAGGATCATATCGCAACCGCTAAATACATCACACATCGCAGGGCATTCATTATACATGATTCTCAAAGCGTTATCTAACTTATATGCTAAGTGACTCCATGAGATAAGCACAAACTCGTCGCATCCAACGAAGATCAACAAAACGACAAATTGTGAGTTTTCACATCGCAAATGTTTGCAAGATATGCTATACACAGCGTGCTGCAGCTAATTTTTGCGATACGTTAAGATTAGAAGGTTATGGCGTGAAAGGAAGGAGCCACATACGGTATCAGGTACAAGTGCACAATGCAAATTTTAGCGAATAGCAATAAGGCTTCGCAAGGTATGTGTTAACTTGTTTATGATGTGGTAAGGTTAAGTTGTAGATGCGATGAAATGGGGGAGCCACGTGTTGGCACGCACGCACATCGTATTTTTTTATGTTGGATGTGATGAAATGCGATCGCATATTGCACAAGATGGGAGATACATTCATTGCTAAATGTTAAAGCAAGTAAGCGAAGTGTGATGTAGGATTGGTCGCGCGTGGGACCCAAAAACCCTTGTTCTCATGAGAAAGCGCTTTCTATTATGTGTGTTCTTTTATAAAGTATGTGATGTTTGATTGCTAAACTTATAGTATGTTAATAAACTCAAAAATTCTAATCAAGGTATTGTATCGATTCTATGTGGGGCCATAACCCACCTAAGCCACAAAGGAAAGACCTCAACGCATAAAAAGGACCAGAGCCCGTGCAAAAAATATTGCAACAGTGAGTTAAATGAAAAATCAAACACTAGAGAATGGACTTAGGTATAAAGAAAATTCTAAATGTTGGAAGAAGGTGGTTTGGGTAAGTAACTTGACAATAGTATAGGAGCATAGAAGAGCATAGAATGTTGAAGGTAAGATATGCAGAAGGGTGAGGGAGGTTTAAAACATAAAGGCATGGGCTGGTCATGGCTAATAGCAAGTAATTTTTCCGCACAATTGAAAATATAACTTCAAAACATAAAATTTAAAGTGACAAGAAGTTATAAGAGCAGGGAAAACACACAACAAATCTAAGAAGTTGAAAGGATGAATGAAATATTTGAGTGTAACTTTAAATGTATTTATATTGTTTATGATGCAAATTGTAAAGTCTCCAAGGTAAAGAAAAACTCCAATTTAATACCGAAACGACCGAGATATTTTTGTAACATCTTGAAATGTGTTGAGGAGGAAACGACTCACCATGGAAGGCAAGAGTCATGCCCTGCTCACTTCATATTCCCATATAAAATTAAAATAGCCATGAAGTGATCTTTATAAATGATGTTATTTTAATATGCATAGAGAGGTTAGAGAGTGGAAGAATGATAGAGAGCATATAGAGATGTTGTACAACAAGAGCTAATATAAAGCAGATTTGAAGGTTGGTAGGATAGCATTGAAGAAGAAGAAAATAGATATGATATTCAAACAATCAACATATTATTTTATTGTAGTGTGAGGGAGTTGGTGCCTGCATATCAAGTTGTAGCTTGATAGATGTCCAAATTTCTTTAACTTGTTTAGGTAGGAGCCTGCTTTGGACAACTCATAGAAAATAGATGGGAGTTGGGGCTTCCTGAAATTTTTAGTTTACAGGTATTCTGGGGTAGTAGCCTTTATAGGTTGAGCCTGCGTAAAATCAACATTGTGAGAGGGAGTTGGATCTTGCCTTTGCATCAGAATAATAATATGGTTTTCCCTTTATGGGTTTCAACTTTGTCTTTTGTCTATGTTCTTGATGATTAAGTGTTGATGTGATGTTTTAATCGTTTAATTATTTCCTCATTCACACATTATGTTTGTTGATGCATTATGTATTAATTTTATTATGAAATGAAGGTGTAAATGAGTTGAATGAAATGAATGTCCATGAATGCTGAACTTTAATCACCTCTCTTAGCTTCCCTAATCCAAGGGTTCATCACCAAGATACTGGAGAAGAAGGAATATTTGCTTCATATGCCAAGAACCATAAGTATGAGGGCATCGATGTGCAATTGGGGAAGGCACACTATATAGAGGTGTTATCTCGATAAAGGAGGAGGGAGAAGAAGAGAACCATAGTGAAAACAATGTCGGGATAGGAGGAGAAGATCCACCAACGAAGGGTGGGAATGGGGCATTTTATCCAAATAGAGGGCCCTTGCATCTTTGTAGGGAGTACCCAAGTAATTCGACTTTGAGAGTCCGAGGTACTCATTCAGATCATAGACTATTAGTCTTGATCGACATCGGGGGCTACCCATGTCTTATCGATGCAAAGTTAGTACATAGGGAGAGAAATAATCACTCGATGATTTTGAGGGATTTTTAGTTTTGGTTCGAGGAGCCGTAACTATGTAGTGCATGATGTTCCAAAGATTATATTTCACTATGGGAACATACACTCGACCTACTTCTTTATGGTTGATATTCCTAAAATCAATGTGATATTGGGTGTGCAAAAGGGTTGAATACTTTTAAAATTTACCATAGATTTGGGAGACCTCGCATGGAGTGGGTTGACAAGAAGAGTGGTAAGCATCAAAAGATCAAAGGCACACTATGCCCTTAGATAGCTTCAACACACAAAATAGAGCCTCCATTTTTCTGGGAGAAAGGATACAACAATTCACATAGCTATGCTTGAATTGGACCCAAGATGTAGTATTATTTGGAGGCATTCCACCAGAAGGCCCCCAAGCCAAGAATCACAACATTTCTCACAACAAGATGCACCACTCATAGATTCAGATGAGGTGAAAACCTTGGGTGAACTTAACATACTGCAGAGAGTCTTTGGTAGGCTCAAGGAGGAGGGAGAAATTCTTTCGTATCAATATTACCAACTCTCACTCGCGCAGAAGCTACAAGAGAGTGCCAGAGGCAGATAGCAAGATATCTCTCGACATATGACTTCGTTGAATTAAAATTTCAAAGAGGAGAGCACTATGTGATAGGTGCTTTTCCATAAATACTTGCATCAACACGGGTATCGTAGGGGTATAGATCGTTATTGGAAATCCCAACTATCAGAATATCGGTAAGGATCTCTTCACATGAAACGTACTAGATGGTCGCATAGATGAGATGTATACAATGATGGACTGATTCATTCATTATCAGTGCTAGAATCTTCACAGATTCTATGCTTCATGAGTGCTTCTACATGCAAGACAGCATTCTTCGATCACATGCATTTCATGGGGGCATATCAACCATTATGGAGGGATTCTCTTACGAGGATCTCAAAGAGGATGCATCAGCATATAAGGAAGTATATGGTTGGTTCAAGATAGAGGAAAACAACCACCTCAGTAGTCATTGTCGGGCAACACTCCCCTTTCCTACAGATATGTGGGAAGGCTCATTCTATGAACCTCCTCACCAAATTTTCACAAAGGTACATGGTAAGGATTGTGTTTTTGTTCATTACACGCAGCAACAAGTTATTTTACCCTTTACCATTCATTACAAGAGATGTTTCTCCCCGAAAGGGAAATCCATCTTTAGACTTCATGGTTTACTTGGGGCTATAGTCGTTGATGGAACAATCACTTTAGAGGCTCTCGCGAAAATGATAACTTATTCAGGGTGATTAGTTGACACAAACCCATCTAATACTTCCAAACATGTGAGAGATCAGAAGCATGCATAGTTGTAAACCCACTTATCACAATGTCAGGAGGCAACAAGGAGCAAAATTGTATCGTTCCCTAGATGTAATCCCTATCATCCTCTAGTATTTTTATTTTGAAGTCAATGTATTCTTTTGGTTTTTATCCCATACTTTGATGATTTTTTTGTCCTTGCTGCTGGCATGGTTGGAGGAATGGCACATGTTTTGTACTGTCATCGAGTGGTGATGGTCCAACACTTCTTTATTCCCCATGCTTCTACCTGTGAACTTGAGCCAAGATGTGTGGTTGCTACCACAGCTTCCTTCATTACTTCTTTATGATGTGAACCATTTTACACCTGACCTTTGGGAGGACAACAAGGGGGTAGGTTGATTGGAGAACACCTAGTTCAGCTGGGGGAGTTCATCATCGTGGATACTATTATCACTAGAAAATGATACAGTGTACAGTGACATTATTAAATGCAGTATGGATTTATAGGCTATGACAATAGATATGAATAATTTAAAAAACTCTAGAGAAAATAAAATTGTGCATCAAGACCATAGCGTAATGTTCCTCAATGCATTTTTCTTCAATATGTGCTACTTTTATGCTGACTTTCACTCAAAAAAGCTGGTGGGATTCCTGAGTGGTGGGTTACTTTTGGGACCACAAGGCACACCCAGAAATTGATCCCACACTCGAGGCCGACTAAGGACAAATCGCCCAAGCCCTCGCTAGGACCTCAAGGGAGCACACAATGGACCACCCTTCTTTGGTCACCATCAATGAATGTACCAAGAGAGGGAAGGAGAGTTTGAATTTTTATAAAAGCGTCACCAAGAGATGAAAAAAGGGAGAACACGTTGTTATGATGGAAAAATGCTCCCAAATAACTAAAAGAGTGTGATCTAGAGTAGAGATAGAGGGGATTCGGGCTTGTTGGCCATCCAACAACTTCAATCCTTCTCATAGAGAGATACTTTGCACCAAGGCAGCTTAGAGATAAAAACATCCTATCATCAAGTTCAGAACCTTTAGTCCAAAGGGCCCTTTAGAAAGTGGGTAAATGTTTCATCCTTTATTCCTACTAAGACTAATAAGAGGGGACTTTAAATGCTACCATTTGGATTATCGTCATTTGGATTCTCATTAGAGCCTCAGAGCCATGTGTTTTAGTTTTCAGTTTTTATTTTCTCTATGTATGCATGCTATTTTCTAATTGGTATAATAAGGTTTTGGCATGTCATCCTGTCGTACTCACTTAATTATTTTCTGTCTTTTAACTAGAACTTTAAGAGGAAACAACCACCTCTTAATCGTGTGTTGTTTGTACACTTGTTTACCAAATCCACCACAGCTTATCGATTTTACCCATCGATTTTACTTCCTAGTTTATGTGGTTGTGCCTTTGCAAGAGACCTCTTGAGCTCTGTTCGGAGTTTGGCTTCGAATATCCCTTGAATATTCTCTCCTATTCACCTCGGAAGGAGAGGCCGAATCTTAGAAGCTCAAAACAATTTGCAATAACTGGTTATGGGGATTTTCATATGTATGCAGATATGCTCGATCACAAGTGTTCAAGAGGTGACTAATAATACGTACTTCAACAGGTGAGCCTTTGTTGCCAGAACTGTGAGGTTAATTTTTTTGTTATTTCCCTTAATTCTTTATTTGTAAAGTGAATAGAAGCCCATAATAAATCTTCCACATTGTTTGAGGTGTCCTATGACTTTGTTAAAACCTTACCTGGTTGCATTTCGTTAGTTAATCGTTATTTTAAAATAAGCTTTGTTTTCTCAACCGTAAACATAGTTTAAGTAGGGGTAAATTAACTTGCATTCGGAATAATTTATTTTTTTAAAATTTAGACACCAAAAACTCATAGGTAATTAGCCAAAGTAAGTGTCCCTGGCCCACACATGCTTAGCTAAATCCTTTTCATTTTCATAGTTTAAAGGCTAATTTTAGTTCAACTTTTTGGCACTAGGATTCGGGATTGGGATCAAATTATCCTTAGAGAGAAAGATATCTCTTCTACCTTTGAACCCTTGGGTGATCCTATGCAAGCGTATGAACACTCTCTACTGATAATTGACCATATCCCTATAGTTGATCATTTAGATTAACTAGGAAACATTGTAAGCGGCCCACAAACGCACATGTTTTTCTTTTGAGCAAGGAACAACCAAACATAGTTTAAATAGGGGATTTTGAAAAGGATCACTGCATATCCACATGTTCAAACTATGCGATTGTTATCTCCTTATCACACACATTCACACCTTAAGTGAATCAAATCCACCTAAAACTAACTTAAATAAACTCATTAAACTCTCCCCAGAGGGGCCACAAGGGAATTTATAGTTGAAGTTAGGACCAACGGGGTAGGCACCCAATAAGACGCCTTGCTCAGTTTACATATTGAAACATAGAATTTGACTTTTTATGGAACTTTTAAATCCGTCTATCTGCCCATGGCAAAGAAATTTCGAGTGCCACAAAGGCCCGATTTAGAGGGGGTTAAGCTTAGGCCCAGTGTGTGCAGTATTATTCGGGGCTACCTGACCCGTATAATACTTGATATTGGTAGTTGAATTACCAAGAAGCTCAAGATGCGAGTGCTCACGTGGGAAAATGGTACTTAGTGGAAAAAACTGCAGCATCCTTCCCTATAGGTGACAGTGCAGGCAGCACTAGATCCTTTACCCTTACCTTGGTCGATTTTCTTTGGTTGACTAGGGGCGTCGCCAGTTCTTTCGGGACGTTGTGCTAGCATTCAAAAGATATATTCTCAAGGTATAGTTACATTTGAGCATGTGAGGACGATTAGGTCTTCTAGGATTAGAGTATCATACACAAAAACAATAAAAAACCATAATTTTTTGATTGATTGGTCACATAGGATTAACCTAAAGGGAAAATTTATCTTTTATTTTTTCTTTGTTTTATGTATGCGATCTGATTTTTTCTTTGATTGTAATCTCTATCCTCTCAAATATTTCCAAAACCATACCTAGTCGATGCCAGAACGAACCCAACGGGACCTTGTCGATCTAGACGTCTTTTGGACCTCCCCGTATTACTGGGAGGGGTTCCAGGTCTTTTTCCATTTAGGAATCAAAGACGGAACACTACCACCCTTATTAGTTCATCCTTTATTAGGGAATTATTAGTTGGGAACCCTAGTCACTCGCCCAATGCCATACCGGTGAACACCCCCACAGGGTCACCGCATACCACTCCTCCCACAACCCTTAGGAAACAAAGGAGCACAACCCTTTCGACAATCCAGGTGAACTCACAGCAGGGTATGTCGCAGAAAAATGCTATACCTAACTAGAACTCTGTATTTTCACAGGGCACAATGGCTACCAACACACAATCACCTTTCTTAGCTTTGTTAAATTTACCATATTTAACCAAGTTAAAAAATGACCCCATTGCACACAACCCTACATGGCCACCCATGCCCACGAAGCTACCTTCAAATTTTCCAAAGTTGGAAGGGAAGCAAGCAAAATAATCTGGAAATCATGTTATGAATTTCCACCTATGGTGTTTGTCAAACAACTTCGTTGACGATAATATTCGACTTAGAATATTTCAATGCACCCTAACCAGAATAGCCACAAAAGGGTATGTGGAGCGACCATCTGCTACACATGGAACCTTTAGCGCCCTCGCTACCGCATTCCTGACCTATTTTTAGTTACCCATCCACCATGATTCTAGAATGGAATTAATGACCCAATTTAGGCAAACACTCGTCATCCATATCTCGGACCATCTCCATGAATCGAGTTTTGTTATACCTGTCCCTGAAAACTCTCACCTCAGATATTTCAAAGTATGCGGCACAAAAAAATCCCATATCAGAAGAGAATGCCATTAGTAGGTCCCAACAACTTGTGATGATCTATAAATAGTCAGGATATATTTACAATATCCTTCCTAATGCCCCGTGCCTGCAAACTTACAAATAATTTCTAGGAGCGTCAAAATCTGCAGATAGTTTGATTGGGTAATTGACCCAGAATCACCTTAGTAGCAACGTTCCATACCCCGGTTACGCATATGAATCTACCTAGAACATACCGCAACCCAACTACCAAAGTCATCATGCACCTTCGCAAAACATGACTAATAGGGCATCATCGTACCATCATCAGCAGGGAGGTCCATATCCTCTGGCCCAAGGGACCCAATATGCAGCTAGACATGCCGACAGAAGAGCCCCCCCCCCCCAACATCCATTCATAAACCAGGGACAAGGACTGCAATATGCCGAGTCCTAACGCCAAATCCACCCATGCAGAATAATGCACAGGTGAAATTTGTGCAACCTTCCCAAGTCCAATCGTGCCAACCATACAATCAGGAGTATCCAAATTATCCTCCTAACACGGCTAAGAAAAAAGGAAAAAACAAGCCTAAAGGAAATCCTGGACAGGGGGGCAACTCCCAAAGGCAAAACAAGAGGGAAAATCAAAACCAGGAGCCAAGAAACTCCCAAAGGCAGAACAAGAGGGTGAATCTTCAGACAAACCACTCTTGTTCAGTCTGTGGTGAGTACGGTCAATACACTCACCACTGTCCTGACCTCCTTGAGTTGAAGTAGCTTCAAGGTAACCGTGAGCAGGGGGAATCCTCACAACAGACAACAGTCATGCAGGAACCTTTCCCCCATCAAGGGACAGTTAGCACTCAACAAAAACAAAAAACTCTCGACGATTTCAGAAAAAACAACCATGAAATCTACATGACCGGTGAAGAAATGTTTTTTCAGACACAGAACCAAAATTACGACACCCCACCAGACACAAATTTGTCAGGGGCTAGTACATGTGCACCAACAACACCTTTGACCATATCAAAGATGCCTATTAAACCTTTGCTAAAAATGGCTAAGAGACCAACTAGGCAGGTAGGAAACCATTCCAAAGTGGTCCATAACTATAGCATTGTGGATGATCTAGCTCAATCTCCTGCCGCCATGTTAGTTTTGGAGGTTTTACAATCATTCCCAAAGAAAAGGAAAGCCTTACTTTCTGCATTAGGTGCCATCCACCTTGCCGATTTGCGCTAAATGGCTTTTGATTTAGACAAAGCCACCCCTAGGCTTCCCTCGATGGTCACCTTTCAGATACCACTGTTGGTTCAAAACATCACCATCCACCGATGTATCATTATCGAGGGTGCATCTACATGCATCATGTCAAATAATGTCTAGCAGAAGTTAGGGTCTCCCGAACTAAAGCCATCAGACATCATGCTTAGAGCATACGATGGATGCCCTTCATCTCTCGTCAGCCTCTACCAAAACATCCCAGTCTACTTAGCCAACAAGACGGTCCTTATAGACATTGAAGTCTTGGATGCTCAATTGGATTACAATATACTCCTTGGCCGAAGTTATACGTATGCCATGTCAGCCATAGCCTCCTCCGTCTTCCGAACTATGATGTTCCCCCATGAGGACCACATCATTATTGTCAACCAATTGAAACACAGTGAAAAGAGACCCCTAACAAATACCAATGTCATTTTACCCTATGTAGACACATCTACCGAGATTCTTACACAGTACCAAGAATATGTCCCCGACTAGTTCAAACCGTCGTCCATCCTAGGGTCATTCCAAGGAGATCCCCCTGTTATACCTGAGTCATCACCTGATGTCACAAAGGCTCCGGTGTGCATGATGTCCTCATCAAGCACAAAATCTAGTAAAGACATGAAGACAGGAAATAATGACACCGAGTCCTTAGCCACGACAGCCTCTCTAGCCTACGCTACCTCCCAAACTCCTTTCCTTTGCCCCCCAACTGGTTTTGTGTCGCAATAGGTCATGGCCATGGTGGTCCTACCAAACTTATCATTTGAAATCCCATTTTGGTACCTAGTCCCACCTCCCGCAATGGGAGTCGCACACATAACCTCGACAGGGTTAATCCCCCTCAATCCTGAGCAGGCCCCAATTGTTCAGGAAACTGTCGTAAACATCCCTTCGAAGGAAATTCTCATCGCAAACCTGATGGTGATGACTAAGAACACCAATCAAAGAGGAAAGAAGGTGGAGAATCCCAACATGCTACGGGAATCACCACACTGTGCCATATGTGACATAGTAGTCCACCCTACCCACATTTGCCCACAGCTAGATGAATTAAAACGACTCCTTAGCTCTGTGGTAGACATCGTGACAACAAGTTCCCATAAAAAAGGAACCTGCCACCAAAAGTTAAGGCAAGGCATTGCGTACAAATCACACAAGTGCTATATACAACAATTATGGGCACTATACCTATCATTGCCTAGAGATCTCGCGATATAGGGACGCTTTACACGCGATTGAGCAATCCTATCAAGAGGATCCCTCCATCCAGTCAGCTAGAGATGAACCTCATGCCATTCTATACCTACAGGAGGAA
Source organism: Pinus albicaulis (assembly GCA_034641835.2). NCBI lineage: Eukaryota > Viridiplantae > Streptophyta > Pinopsida > Pinales > Pinaceae > Pinus > Pinus albicaulis. The sequence continues at coordinate 1,466,709,028 of CM076579.1, read as the reverse complement.
CGACAATCACCTGAAAGACTCCCAGCCATTTCCCCTCTCCCTATCAAGCGTTGTGTACTCTTTGATGAATGTGATCATTTCATATCCGATTTCCTAGATCTAGAAATGTTCAGCGATGGTATCCGGTCCATGTAGTATATAGCACCCAGACACCCAGTATTCATGTCAAATATGCGGTGGTAATCATCCTTTATGCCATTTTCACTATATCCCTAGATTTTGTGCGACGCTAGCTAGTATGCATTCAAATATAGTTCGCCTCTCCCAAGAAGATGGCTCTGACTCTGAATCTATGAACAAATAAACAACTCAAGAAGATGTGACGAGTAGATCCATACTCTTTTTGTCAGCTGAAAAATGACCAACATGTGCGTTGTGTAAAATTCCCAATCATGTGGTCGCCACTTGCCCTGACTTAGAAGCGCTACGCCGCTGGTACCCAGTCATGCCATCAAGCGAGCAAGACGAGAACCCCATATCTATGATGTTTTGCCTAGTATGTTGGGGAAATCACCATGAGCAGATTTGTGCCTATATCCCGCGAGTACATCCTCCAATCAAGATGATACATCTATTAGAGACAAAACGCCGAGATATTATCAACCCAAAACCTAGCGACCAATATGGAAGGAAGAATTCCCCCAGGAAATATACTCCATACCCATGTCTATGTAATGGATAGGTTAGGAAGGTGCGCCAACCAAACATGACCCCGGATCAACCTAGGATAACATGCGGAGTATGCAACCTGATCGGCAACTGGGTCAATCAGTGCAAAGAATTGAAGCACCTAGTAATTTTTTTTTGCATATTCTCTTCTCTCCTGCAAAGACATCTCTCTAACCAAGAGAATATCACACACAACAATTTCCAGATTTGTTCACACTTCCATCATATAATAAAATTTGATCATCTCCTGAAGCTTAGAGCGGCAAGAGCGGCGTTAATTTTTCACTCCTCAAGATAGCGAGACATATCCATGCCAAAAACTTGGAAGTGGAAGTAGAATACCTCCTCCTCTACATCTGATCCCTTCCGAGCATCCACTTTTGGGGCAAAGAGTAGTGTTGATTCCCACACAATCTACTCAGTTGGTACAATGGTACCATGCACCATTTGCACTGGCCATAACCAAGAACCAGAAACGTGCCCGCTAATGGAAACATTTAGGTGCCTCTGTACCAGACACAATTTCCACCTGCTGGAAATTGACCATCCTAGCGAGGGATCTAGCCTTGCGTTCATGCAAGCTCCCATCACCGAAATTATTCCTCCATCAAATTCTGACGACACGATAAAGCATATATGATTCATATCATCATGTATCAGAACTATGACTTGAGCTATTTTCTCATCTTCCATAGGTGTCGAGTCAGCTGCAACTACGAGAGTAGTTGTACCTATGACAATGCAAACCCAATTTGTCTGCACTTTGTCGACCGCGTCTGGTTACACCACGTCAATGATGGAATCATTTTCATGCCTATCAACTAACTCAGTGTGAACTGAACCTCTTTTGCACAACCTCGCACATAATAAATCCCCCTTAGGATCCCTATTCCATTCAGATGAGGACATCCCAGAGGCCATGATGGAATTGGATTATCCATGGGATGCATTGCATCACCGCTCACTTTTTCTCCCACAAAAAGTGTTCAGTCCTGATAAGAAAAAATAACAAGAGATTTAGGCGATTGAATCGAAATATTTCATCCCCTCAGGGAAATTTTATTAGTTCAAGAACCCCATCCCAATGCCCGATGCATTAGAAGAAGGAAACATTTCAAACATCACTGTCAAGGTGAAAATATCCCAAAATTCTAGAAAGGTCGAAGAAATCTCACTGGGGATAGCATGTTCTCTAGAAGAAATAACCTCTTATACCCAATTTCTACAAGAGTATAGAGATAGCTTCGCATGGGACTACTCATAAATGCCCGGGCTTAGTCCCACTATTGTAGAGCACCATATTGACACTTGGCTTGACGTACCTCTAATACGCCAAAAACATCATCAACTACACCCATAAAAGGTAGAAGAAATAAAACGAGAAATCAACAAGCTTCAAAAAGTCGGGTTTATCTACCCCATTGCTTACACATCTTGGGTTTCCAACCCTGTTTCCATCATGAAAAAATAGGGCACCATACGTGTTTGCACCGATGTTTGAGATTTGAACAAAGTATGTCCCAAGGACAATTAACCCACCCCATTCATCAACCAAGTCATCAATGCTTTTGTGGGTCATGAGACCCTCTCCTTCATGGATGGATTGTATGGGTACAATCAAATTCAAATATGTCACACCAATTGGTACAAAACTACGTTCACTACCCTCTAGGGCACATTCACATACAAGGTAATGCCATTTGACCTTGAAAACGCAGGAGCCAAGTTCCAGAGGGCCATGAATTACATATTTCATGACTTGGCACACCTTATCCTCACCTATTTGGACAACCTAATCATCTGATCCAAGAAGCGCTCAGACCATCTCGAGGATCTACGACTGGTATTCCAATGATGCCGACAATACAACCTATGCTTGAACGCCCTCAAGTGCATATTTTGCTTCACAGTAGGAATAATTTTAGGTTTTATCATGTCCCAACAAGGAATTCGAGTGGACCCCCTCAAGGTCCAAGCCATCAAAGAGGTACCTCCACCTCAAACCCTCAGAGAACTACAAAGCTTGCAGGGGATGGCCAATTTTCTGAGACGTTTCATCCTAGATTACACCACTTGCACTAAAGGTTTCTCAATCCTCCTTCGCTAGGAAATCCCATTCAAATTGGATGACCATGCCCAACAAGCGTTTAACATGCTGAAAGATACATTGTCTTCAACACAGCTCATTAGTCCCCCAGACTATGACAAAGATTACATATTATATCTATCAACATCCGAGACCGCTTTGGCTGGAGTGTTGATCTAGGAAGGCCCATATGGGAAGGAGCACATAATTTACTACATCAGAAAAACCTTATCAGGCCCAACATTAAGATATGAACTCAAAGAAAATATTGCCTTAGCATTGATTCATGCAGTCCAAAAGCTTCGCCACTACATCATCTTAAAGACCACTACGGTCATCGCGGATATTAACCCCATCAAATATTTGCTCATGCGCCACCTAATGAACCACAAATACGCCTGTTGGATAGTCATTAGAATACGACTTACAATTTTGCTCCCCCAAGAGAAAAAAGGCGCTAATATTAGAAGATTTCATTACGGACCTCCCAAGTCATACCAAAGGATCACCAGTAAACGATTCCCTACTAGATGAACATCTCTTCCTCGTAGCAACCGATGACCCTTGGTACAGAGATATCCTCCTCTTCTTATGAGCCCTAAAGTTCAGACCCCACCTCACTCGAGATGATCTTCGGTGCATTCACCATCAGGCCCCCCGATACCTCCTTATGGGAGATGTCTTATACCGACGGGGCATCGACACCATTTTACATCGATGCCTTACTCACGACTAAGTGGAACAAACCCTTAATGACTGCCACGGTGGATCTTGCGGTGACCACCTCTCTAGGATGGCCACCTCCCTAAAACTCCTACGAGCAGGATATTTATAGCCCACTTTGTTTTGCGACTGTATCACAACAATCAAGAGGTGTGAGTGATGTCAGCACTTCGCTCATAAGGAAAAATCCCCTCCCGCTCCCCTGCACCCCGTCATCATCGCTGGTCCCTTTTGAAAATGGGGGATCGACTTCATGACTTGCAACCCAACATCATCAAGAAATCACAAATACATCATCATGGCTGTCGATTATTTCACCAAGTGGGTAGAAGTTATTCCCACATACGACAACACCGCGGAAACCACCACACAATTTCTGTTTAACCATGTCATTGCCCAGTTCAGCATTCCCAAGGAGTTAGTCTTTGACCATGGGAAACACTTTGAGAATGAATTTTTCCAGGAGCTATATCACCACCTCAGATTCACCCATGAATTCGCATCACTATACTACCCCCAATCTAATGGACAGGTTGAAGTTGTGAATAAAGTTCTCAAAACTATGTTACATCGCATGGTGAATAACCATAAAACCAACTGGCACCATATGATTTTCTCTGCCCTGTGGGCATACACACGGCCGTGAAAACATCCACTGGTTTCACCCCCTTCCAATTGGTATACAGAGTCTAAGCCATAATTCCCATAGAACACGAGATCCCAAATTTACATGCCGCCATCGAACTCCTCGATGATACCTAGCCTCTAGAACAACGTTTAGTACAACTAGAGTTCGTCGACGAAAGCCAAAGACATTCGTTGCAACACAAGGAGGCCCAAAAGAAATGGGTAAAAGCATCGTTCAACTGCCACATCAACCATCATTCATTCACTGAGGGAGAGCTATTCCTCCGCTACGATGTCGTAAAAGAAGCCTTAGGGCTAGGAAAGTTTGAAACTTTGTGGAAAGGACCCTACATCATAAAACATTGCCTCCTCAAGGGGGCATACATATTGATTGAGCCAGACGAAACATGCCTCAGCAACCCCGTCAATGGCCTTTACCTCAAGAAATTTTACCCATAAGGGCCGAGAAGGCCCACCCCTAGATTCAACGTACACGGACCCAAAAACTTTAAATTTTTGACCAAAAGACTTGTCAAAAAATATGCTCTAGTGTCACAATGGATTATCAACCCGACCATTACAATGGATTTGTTGATGGGGCATCGCGACGGTATCAAAGTTTAGCAACAGCTGCCCAGGTCATCTACCATCCTGACTGATCGCCAGTATGCACTAATGGTGTATGCATCGGTTCAGCAACAAACAATCAGGCATAATATGATGTCGTCATTGGACTTATGTGTGACACCCTCAATAAGGGCATACGCCATGTGCATATCTATCTCGATTCCCAATTATTAGTGTCACAGTTAAACCAGGCATTTGAGATACATGACTCACATATGTTTAGAAAATACTTGTGTGAAAAAAGATTAAGCTGACAGTTTGACCACATAACATTCACACATGTACCAAGAAATCAAAACCAAACAGCTGATCGCCTAGCTAACAATATTCTAAACTGGAATGCATCCCGGATAAACCATCATACATAAAAAAACAAAAAATATAGAAAACATAGATGTCCACCAGCATAGCATAATTGATCTAAAAATGGAACTATTTGTAATGCTATGCAAAGTATCCATTTCCATATAATTTAATGTGCAAAGTGTTCTCCATGACTTGCAGTTTAAACAAAGAATTTTTGGTAATGTTTCTGAGTTTTATGTGTGAGGATTTGTTACTTAAATTTACTGTTTAATATATCGCAATAGAAATACACAGCAAGAAAAATTCACCATAACATAACACAACAAACTGATGAGGCATTTCACCCCTCCTGGGCTACATCTGCCGGTCCACGGCTCCCCAATGGTATGTCCTCGCTCTATTAATTTGTTCAAAATGGTTACACAGTGAAAAATATGCCCAAACAGGAAAAACAAGCTGTGAATTTGACTTCAGAAGACAGAAATAAGCTAAAAATGGCTTTTTTTTCACCTCAAATAGTGAAGTACAACCCAATACAGCTCCATCTTCCTGATGGTCCTGGTGGCTCTTTCATCTTCTTGAAAAAAAAATGGCTAAAGAACACCTCTGTTCGCTCTGAAACCTGTCCCAAACACTCTAGAATGCTAAAGAAACCCAAAATTGACTATAATTTCATCCCATTGATTCAACATTGAGGAAGTTATCACCTCCCAAAGAAAACTGCCCAATGTCACTAGAAAACCCCACCAAATGTGGGATAACTCCAGTTAACGCGCTAAAATTGGCATAAATTTGGATTTGGTGGAACGCGCCCCAAATAAGGTGGAACCACTAGCAGTTGCATTAAATGTCACATAGGGACGCATTTATGTGGTCACATGTGATCGCTACGTTTAAACCGCCACCTAAACTGCTAACCCAATGGTTGTATTAAATTTTCGGACCCCGCTGTCACATGCCATGGTTTAATGTTAACCATCCACTCCCGAATAAATCGTCAGTGTTAGCCCTGGTCACATGTTGAGGGGGATAACCTTATGTTTTCCGCTGGTTGGAAATATTTAAGCCTTGGGTTCCGCAAGTGGTCGCATGGCAACGGAGTTTAAGCCCCGATGGGCTATCCATATCTTCGCTCGTTAAACTTTAAACGACCCGAGTCGCCCATTTAACTCCACCCGACTGTGCATTTAACAAATTGACCCTCTACCGTGTTGGTCGGGTCGACCCTGCCTGAGGAGTCGGGTCAAGGGTTCGACCCTCATGACCTCCACTTTCCACAATATTTTTTAATCAATGGCCTGGGGCCACATGGCAGCCTCCAGGCAGGCCACGTGGCACCCTCTAATAGGCCTATAAAAACATAATACAATTGAAATTTTTCCAATATAATTTTTTTTACAAATTGACAAAAATCATAGTAAAAAAAGCCCTATTTTGGAGGTCATTGGACAAATTCAAACCTCATTAACTTTCACATACGACATAGGATTTGAGTCCCATTCACGGCGCTAGAATCACAACAATGAGGCATTTTCGTTCGTTCAAATTGCAACCATTTCTGAGCATTTCCATTTTTGAGCATTTTTTCCACTTGGACGTGATCTCCTAATCACACCTCCCCAATGGGAAGCTTTTGGACCCCAAAAGCTCTCTGAATTACAGAAATTGAAGATGAGGAGACTGATTCTCCACTCTTCCAACCTTGAACCACTAAAATCTTCCTGAATTCATCAAATTGAGCTTCTCATAAAAAGATAAATTCTTCCTTGAATCTGCTGATTGACTGTTGCTAACCTTGATTGTGTCATGATGCAAATTTTTGAAATTTGCAGAACAACAACTAAAATTTGCAGAAATCATACTATTCCTACAATGGTCTACCTTCCAAGGAAACTGAAAATAAGATTCAACTTGCCAATTGTCCTTATGGAAAATTTTTGCCGAATGAGCCATGTACTTGTCTCGATTCCCGACCAAGTTTTCTCACCATACCAACCTGCCATTATGAAACCAGCATTGATCCATGTTGAACTTTGTGCCCTCTTTGCTTGCATGCTTTACCCTCTCTTGTATTTTTGCACCACCTTGCACCGACACTTTTTTCTTTGCACCAATCGACACCAAAGACACTTTCTACAACATCTTGTCATCTTCTTCCAAAGACGACCTGCTTTTAGACTGAAACGTTTCATCATTTACGTCAGAAATAACATGAAAAGGATTATGTTCAAAATATTTTTGCTTAATCATCAAAAAAGTGAAATTTTGACTTGCATTGACAAGCCTTTTCAATTGCCCTGCATTCACTAAAGAAGATTCTAGCTTCTTCTGATGTGCTCTCACAATAAACTCCTTTCCATCCTTGAATAGATGATACTTGTTCTCATGGCGATGGAAGATTTCTTTCCTGTCATATAAGTACGAAATACCCAACACCACACATGTAATGTCAAGCGGTACCACATCTAATTCAGCCAAGTCAACATAATGAGCTGTTATGGCGAAGCACAACATGCACTTCCTTGAGACTTGTAAATTAGCATCCTTGCAAATCCATCGAAGTGGATATGGCTTTGGATGTGGAATGGTCTCAAGTTTCAGCTTCTTGACTAAGTCTTCTAAGATGAGGTTTGCTTAAGACCCCATGTCAAATAGTGTGTCTATCTTTGTGTGTTTTGAAATGATCCTCACATGAAACAACTCTATCCTCCTCTCTTCATTTGGAGCTTCTATGTGACAGTTTAAAGTGCTAGAACTGGGATTTGTTTCATTTACCATCTCTTTCCACTTTATGTTATTTAATGCCAAAGCTATGCTTTTAGTTTCATCTCCTGATTCAGACCCTAAGTCTTGTTCAGCTATTGCAACTGTTTTGCCCTTTTCTTTGGCCTTATCTTTGGTTTTAAATTTTTCTGGCTTCAATTCCGAATGAAGTTTCTAGCAATGGTCTTCATCATGGCTTGTTTTGGAACAATTTTTACAAAATAATTTTCCTTTTTCTTTCCTAGAGTTTGCATTTCTTTTTCTACCTTTGCCTTTAAATTCACTACCCTTATTCCCATCAAAAGATTGTTTACCTCTAGCCTCTAAATGCGTGGCTTGGACACAGACCTTGTCTATACTAGTAGGAATGAACATAAGAATATTATGTATAAGATAGCTGTGTAAACCACCTACATATTTCAGCAAAGTATCTTTACTATGCAAATCAATTCCAAGTAATAAAGCCCTTCGTCTAAACTCTTGAGTGTAATCTTGAACACTTTGTCCCTTAAGTTGTCTAAAACTTTTCCAATTCATGATAGCCTTTTGTAAATGAGCTAATGGATAAATTTTTTGCTTAATTGCAGAAATAAATTCAGCCCATGATAAAGTGATATTACCATGTTTTTTAATTTCATCCTTGGTCTTGGATTCCCACCATACCAATGTTGCTCCCTCCATTCTCAAAGATGCTAATTGAATCTTGATGTCATCTTCATGAAGATTTTGTATCCTCAAATAAACTTCCAACTTTCTTATCCAATTGTAAAGTTTCTCTGCATTGACCTCACCAATAAACATAGGCAACTCAAATTTAACATCAAGCTTTAAAAATGGAATTTTACCAGAGGTTTTAGACTTGTGAGATTGATTCACTGAAGTTAAGGATGACGATGTTTGAGGCTTCTTCTATGGCTCTTGGAGGTAAATTATAAGGTGGAGTTAATGGCTCTCTGGCCCTCCTTGGTTGAGGATTATTTTGAGCTCTAACCAATTGTCCTTCCCCCCTCTTGAGCTTAAGCCTAGTAAGCATCAAAACTTGCAAACAATCAACTATATCTTTGCACAAGAACAAATGCAGTGTAAAAATCTAGCTCCTAATGCTCAAATCCTGAGCTCTGATACCATCTTATCTGAAAATGGAACTATTTTTAATGCTATGCAAAGTATCCATTTCCATATAATTTAATGTGCAAAGTGTTCTCCATGACTTGCAGTTTAAACAAAGAAGTTTTGGTAATGTTTCTGAGTTTTATGTGTGAGGATTTGTTATTTAAATTTACTATTTAATATATCACAACAGAAATACACAACAAGAAAAATTCACCATAACATAACACAACAAACTAATGAGGCAGTTCACCCCTCCTGGGCTACGTCTGCCAGTCCAAGGCTCCCCAATGGTATGCCCTTGCTCTATTAATTTTCTCAAAATGGTTACACATTAAAAAATATGCCTAACAAGGAAAAAAAACTATGAATTTGACTTTAGAAGATAGAAATAAGCTAAAAATGGCTTTTGTTTCACCTCAAACAATGAAGTACAACCCAATACAGCTCCATCTTCTTGATGGCCCTGGTGGCTCTTTCCTCTTCCCTGAAGCAAAAATGGCTGAAGAACACCTCTATTTGCTTTGAAACCTATCCCAAACACTCCATAATGCTCAAGAAATCCAAAATTGACTAAAATTTCATCCCATTTTGTTCAATATTGAGGTAGTTATCACCTCCCAAAGAAAACTACCCAATGTCACTAGAAAACCCCACCAAATGTGGGATAACTCCAGTTAACGCGCTAAAATTGGCACAAAGCCGGGTTTGGTGGAATGCACCCCAAATAAGGCAGAACCACTAGTAGTTGCATTAAATGTCACATAGGGACGCATTGATGTGGTCACATGTGACCGCTCCGTTTAAACTGCCACCTAAACCGTTAAACCAACGATTGTATTAAATTTTCGGACCCCACTGTCACATGTTGCGGTTTAATGTTAACCATCCACTCCCGAATAAACTGTCGGCGTTAGCCCTGGTCACATAGAGGATGGTCACATGCCAAGGGGGCTAGCCTTATGTTTTCTGTTGCTTGGAAATATTTAAGCCTCGGGTTCTGCAAGTGGTCGCATGGCAACGGAGTTTAAGCCCTGAGGGGCTCTCCTTATCTCTACTCATTAAAATTTAAAAGACCTGACTCACCCATTTAACTCCAACCGACTATGTATTTAACAAATTGACCCTCTGTTGTGTTGGTCGGGTCGACCCTGCTCGAGGAGTTGGGTCGAGGTTCAACCCTCATGACCTCCACTTTCCACAATATTTTTTAATCAATGGCCTAGGGCCACGTGGAAACCTCCAGGCAAGCCACGTGGCACCCTCTGATAGGCCTGTAAAAACATAATAAAAATGAAAATTTTCCAATATAATTTTTTTTACAAATTGACAAAAATCATAGTAAAAAATTCCTGTTTTGGAGGTCACTGGACAAATTCAAACCTCAGTAACTTTCACATATGACATCGGATTTGAGTCCCGTTCACGACTCTAGAATCCCAGTGATGAGGCCTTTTCGGTCGTTAAGACTGCAACTATTTCTGAGCATTTCCATTTTTGAGCATTTTTTCCACTTGGACATGATCTCCTAATCAATAATCCATAAACAAAACGGGGGTCACACCATGTAGAGCTGCAAAAAATATCTCTCTCATATATACCAAAAAATATGTGTCTGAGTACAAAAAATAGTGTCTCTAACCCGTAAGTCAGCCCAAAATATACAAGTATACAAGTAAAAAAAACAGGCGAAGCATCCTCATAATGGGTGCTTTCCCTGTGTACAATAAAACTCTAGGGCAGTGCTCCCCCATAGACCCACAACTGTTCTCGATACCAACACTAGAGCCGCAGTCAAAACAAAGACTGCCACTCGACGTAAAATCGGCTGATAAACCCTCTCCTGGGCCGTCAATGTCTCTAACCATGTATCACCAAGGTCATCCACGAAGCCTCAAGTAGGCATCCCCTGGGTCAAGCAGTCCAATCAACCCCATGCGTCCTCTACCACCCAAGCTCTAACCTCTAGAGTAGCCACCTGCTTTGTCAACTCAGTAATGCGAGCCTTTGTCACCTCGACACGAGCCCGCTTAGTAGCAGTCTTGGCAACAGCCGAGATGCTACCCTCTCGTGAGGGACCAAACCCCCCACTAGGTGCTCCACCCGGAGGCTGCACCAAAGTTTCTCCCTGTCCCCCACCTGTGCGAGGAGCACCTCAAGCCCACCGAATCGGATGGTGCCCCACCAACTGAGCCATGAGATGCCTGACCTCACCAACATCTGCAAGAGTAAAAAAAATATGTCAGTTCAATCATAATACACATACAAAACATAAATACTCAAGTAAATGCAAAATAAAACACAAAAACATACTTACTGGCCCCCAATCATATCTAGCAAGAAGACCCATGTCTGGGTCTCCCCAGAAGTCCATCCCCGCATAAAGGGAACGACATAAGAATCTAAGGATTGGCCTCAAACCAAGCCTCCATGGTGGCATTCCAACAACGCCCCAGCCTACTGCCACCCCCTCCGCGAGGTATCACAAGGGCCCACCTCCTCATACGAGGCTCCTAAGACCCCCGAACAGGCACAACCACCGTAGGTCTCAGCAACACCACCCTCTCATACATAATGCTACATATAATTCTAGCATATGTGAACAAATTTGATCCATCTCGGACCTTAGAAAGCTGAGCCAGCATCCCTTCATAGCAAAAACAGGCCAAATCGAAGAAATGTTCAGCCCTCAGCCGGCGTAAAAAACCTATCTGTGGCCCCAATGCCCGGTGGGGCATAGACGACCTCGCCAGTCATACAATAGCAACCAGAGCACACCGCTCAGACAAGGTAGTCAGCAATTGCTATGCACCCCTCTGTAAGGGGCACCCTACCACAATGGCTCGCTGAAAACTGCTCAAGATCTACTCTCCCAAGGGGAAGTGGATAAGGAAGTGCCTCACCCTAAGGCAACAACCCGGTCACAAAATAAATATCCATTTCGCAATGGATAACAAGGTCGCACCCCCACAGCACCATCACCTTGTGTCGCCTATTCCAGCATCGGATCAGGTAACATAGAAGATGATCCTGTGATCGTAAGAGGTCATTCTCCATAAATTTGAGAAGACCCCAATGCGCCAATATTGGCGCGCATGACCATCAACAGCTAAAGTGGCCCAGAGATCAAGCCAATCCCTCTCCCTCCACAACATCCTGTCATCAAACAGACACACATCAGTCACACTGAAAGCGCTAAAAAACATATAAAATTCCCAAAAATTTTGCAAAAAATTAGCTTCGGCCCTCCGCGCGCCTGTTCCTCAGACAGACATAAGGAGAATGTACCTATTTTTCTCACAAACACACTAAAATATAGTACATGTGTGATAAGTTCGCGCAAAACCCTTAGTTTTGTGTGAAAGCTATGCGTCTATGCCTTTATTGCCCGCGCGGTCAAGGAAAAAGTTGGCCTAGGATCCGTACAAGCCCATCTTGTACAGACCCTGGCACTGACACACTGAAAAAATTAAAGTACAGGACGTCATGGGGCTTACTTGGCTAAAAAATTTCTAGTCACGGGTTCTCAGGCTGACCGTAACTGACCTCTCAAAACCTCATATGCTCAACTGACACAAATGAACTGAATTGAGCCATATTCGCCTATATGTCGCCCTTTCCGGTAAATTTGGAGGGCCATAACGAGAGATGAGAAGGCCCAATTACAGGACCAGAAGAAACACTGTAATCAACGCTCAATAACACCCAAGGGCGATGCCACATATTTTCACCTCCGGAAAAATAAATTTTCAGTGCCGACAGGTATGCCCTCTCTCATCTTCTTTTTTAGCACATGTCTTTCAATAATATTTGAATAAATAAGATGCTTTCACTGAGGGTATGTTTTGCAGGTATTTTGCAAACCATCCATCGCTCCATCCACCAAAAGTTCTAGAGGAGGTATCATTCTACCCTCAGCATGATAGAGTCCCAGAAAAACTCTGCATATCCTGACATCATTTCTCCATAAGAAATTAACCATAGGTTCCAAGCACCTGAACATGTTTATCATCACCCCACCTTGCACATGATAAACATCCTTGTTGGTTAGTAAAGCCTCCCCTCCATGGCGTCTGTCACCCAAAGTAGACCATACAACACAAAATTCATGATGCCATGGCCACACCACTTTATTCCAGGAAGCACCTCATGCCCATTTCACTCACCATGCATCAGGTCAAGTTTTACCACATCAAAATAAAACCCCTTTCCTAGACTACCAGGTTTTACAAGAATATTGAAAGCGCACTATTGCGCCTTGCATTTGGCCTACCATACCTCCATTAGCATAGCCCATCTGCGACATTTTCCATCCGCTTCATCAACCCCACACATGAGGCCAATGAATGGGGCCCCCACCCTCAGAAAAACACCTTCCTCACATCATCAGTGAGTGAACACTTTCATGTTTTGGGGTACCCAAATCTGTGTTTTTTATAAACCAAACCCTATTATTTCATTATTTTGGTAAGTGTACAAAGACCGTAAATGGTGCACTATGTCCCCTATTCGCCCATCCATTTTTTATCCCATGGCAGCAGTCCCTGTTCACTTTTGGTTGGAGTATCACACCCTTCACGCATAAGCCACCATGAAATTCATAACCAATATATACCCACCCTGGACGTCCTACCGACTCTAGGGATTTCCCCATCAGAAATAGTTATGACTGCTGCCAAGATGCTTTTTATACTCTGACCTCAGGCCACTGAATACCCATCATCAGTTTTCAGTCACCCCTCACCATCATGCCTATGCTAAACTTATCACATCCAAGGATCCTTATCCCCTGCATCAACGACTCTCTCGTTCGGTTGAGGTTTCCTTTTTGTCAACACCAACACTTATTTTCCAAAAAGTAAGTGGTACCTTGGATCACCCCTCACCACAAAAGGGACATCCTCGGGTGGCACTGTGGGAGACATAATTTCCCATAGATGTAATCGATCCTCTTGACATTCGACTCCAACACAAGCTTTCATGTTAAGATGGTATCGTACCTTAAAACCATTGCACTTTGATCAAATTCATCGAAGACCATGCCTTTATAAGCATCTCTTTCAACAATTCTTACATAGGAAGGTCCCAGTCATACACCTATGTGTACAATGAACATTTATATGCCATGCCAAGCTTACACATATGGGTACCACATTCCACCTATTGTCAAAGAAAAAACACCCTTGAGAGCATCAATAATTGTCATCATCAACCAATAGATCACTACCTGTTACACGTTATTTTGTCGCCATGACATTTGACTATCCATATAGGTCTATCACTACCTATATTGTGCTCCCTCATAAGTCAAAAACCCTAATGTTCCTGAACGAAGTCTTGGAATTGGAGAAAATTTCTTTAAAACCCTTAAAAGTATACCTCTGCACTTTTTCTAGCCTTTTCCTGCGGGTCCACGGATACTTGGTCTATAAACCGTGGCAACCCACACACGTTCTGCTACCTCCACTCATGGAACTTATCCCTTGGTCCATGGAGCTCAAATCCCTTCATGGGAGGAATCCATCCCCCTATTCATGGAATTGAAACTACCTCCATTTCCCTATAAATTGAGCTCAAGTTTTAGGTTGAAGGGTAGAATGTACAAAGATTGTAGATTGTAGCTTGTATATGGTAATTTCTGAAGAAATTCCCAAGAGTGCATACTCTCTACACTAGTTTTTGTTGGCATGAGAATGATCACACCCTTATGTTCATAACTCTATGCTAGTGTTCAGAGAGGAAGGCTTGTCAAACTGAAGGAGGAACAATTGTTTAGGACCTCGGGAGAACCTGTATGACATAAAGGCATCAAGTTGTAAGGTTACTCTTTTCATCCAAGATAATACATATGGATCTCTTTTTCTCATTGAGTTGTTCTTTTGCTTATTGAATAACATCAATACTTAGACTCCTTGATCACTAAGTTCAATTAGATTTTCTTAATTATTATATGTTGCAGGTGCTTTGATTGCTTTGTATTTATGTGATTGTAGGTTCTACTTACTGGAGAAGCCTCTTTGAAGCGACTAGATAAAAATCTGCATCAAACGTTGGATTTCAAGGTAGGGGCATGTCCTCTTTATTTTTTTATTAATTATGAATTGCAATTAGTCTAGAGAAAAATATTTACAAATGGGTGCTTGTTTCTAGCTATTCGTATAATAATAGGGAGATCGCTTTTGTTCGCAAGAGGGATTAATCTGCATAACAAAATGGCGACTCCACTGGGGAATAGAACTTAGTTTTCCTTTTTTATTTTTCAGTTTGAATTTTGAGAGTTTTCTAATTTTGATTTGTCTGAGATTTGGTTGGGTAGATAAATTTTAAGAATCCCTAAAAAGAAAGGCTAAATATTTATTTTTTCTGTACTTCTCCTTGCCTCTGCTGTTTCCATTTGAAAACAGTGTGGTAGCCTCTGCAACTTTTAGTTCAAAACAGTGTGGTATCACTCTGTTTTCCATTAGAAACTGCAGACCCTGGAAAATTTTTGAAAAAATTAAAATTTGTCTTTTTTAGAGCCAGATAACCTGGTTCTTCAATTTTTCCCTGATCCATTTACTGTCTCATTGGTCTCTATTAAGTTAATTGGGTGTTTTTAGTTTCTTTTTTGAGAAATTCTTAATTTTATTTCCTTTGGTCATTACTTCAAGGTTTGTCTCAGTCTCTTAACAATATTGCATCTTTTTTATTTTGTTTTTGTTTGAGTGTTAATCGCCTTTGACTGCTTTTTACTTTTGACCTTTGAAATTCTAACCCAATTTTCGTTACTTACACTTGATTGGTTCCTTAGATTACATTAGTGAAGGATAATAATCTTCTTGTTCTTTTGCTGATTTGGAATCATATTGAGTTTGAAAATTCTCTTGCATAGATTAAATTTGCATAGTTAGAATTCTCATTTTCAGAAAATGAACAAAAAATGTGCATAGATTACATTTGCATAGTTTTCAAGTGAATTGTGCATAGATTACAGCTGCATAGTTTACATTCTGGAAAAATCAATTGTAGATTTAGATCAGTTTCTTTGATTTGAATTTACATGTTTTTATGTTTGTTTTAAAAACATAAAAGTAAAATTTGGAATTGATTAGCATTAGTTTTTCTTGCTGAAATTAGTGCATTAGAGAATTTGTTATATTTTCTCTTATTTATCAATTTTTGCATTGTTGGAAGTGAATGGAACCTCTCTCCTTACTTTAGTTAGGATTCATCAAATTGAAAAGATTACATTATCATATTCGATTGCATTCAATTTTGGGTCAGGTCATAACACTACTAGTTTCATATCCATTTACCCTTTGATTAATAACAACCCAAATAACACAACGCTAAATAAAATTCATCTATAAAGTTTAACACTTTCTAGAGCTATTTCCACCAATCTAGCTTAGGCTAGTGCTTTGGAATAGGCTATAGTTAACTTTCCAAAGTAGATAAAACAAACAATAGTATCTTGCGGTAAAGAAAAGTTTCAGTTGTTGCAATTGTGCTCTAGGAATCTCTTCTTAAAAGAATCAAGCATGAGATCATGTCAGACCCAGTGAGATAATCGTACCTATCTCATTGGAAAATATATAAGATGTGCACGTAATACAAATGGTAAACCTCAGATTGACCATTGTCGAGGAGCCTGGGGTCACTTGTTAGCAAACCTCAGATTTACCATGTTGAGGAGCCTTCAAGGGGATTGAGCTTGATACTTTGCCCTTGCATGTATATCAGATCGTAGATTGTTCCCCCAGGTACATTTGTTTCCGTTGGTGATCTTAGTGGCCATAATATTTAGGATTTTCCCCAAGGTGATGGTGGAGGGAAGGTCCCACTGTACCTGGAACAGATGTTGGCTAGACTTACTTGGACTTTCTAGAGGGCACTCTTCACTTCGAGATGGCATAGTGGAGATACTTGTGCATGACTGTTTCATTAAGCAGGTTGTTAGGGTAACTGTTTCGACTGCTAGTTTTCACATTGATCTCTGTGACATTGGATTTCATCACCAACTAGTGATTTCACTATGAAAACAAACAGTTTGTGTGTGGTTTGAATCCTAGATTTGATAGCACGTGTTCATTTGTTTGTTTTTAATTTTTAGATACCTTAGGTGTGGATTGTGAATTTGAATTGTTAATATTTTTGAATTTTTAATAAAATTCACTGAAGTTGAATATAATGGAAACTGTTCAGGAATTTACCAACCAAGGAACCCCTGTTAATGAGAATCCTAGTACTTTTCCTTGATTTGGAAATGTTGGTCCTCCTTATATGGCTACATTGTCATTACCTGGATTTACCATATGTTTATTGGTATGGTTATTTTCAACTTCGTTGGCCTCGAATACTCAAATTTTTCCACCTCAACCGAATGCTTCACCTCAACAGAGTTCAGCATCTCAACATCACCAACCTCATGTTGACCCTTTATCTTCTTCGCCCAACATGTCTTCCTCCCTTTATTCCTCTTCGCTTGGTAAAAGCCTTGATGCTAGTAACTAGGTGGCTAAGAAGAAGAAGAAAGGGAAGAAGAAGAAGAAGCAAGATAAGAAGAAGGTAGCCAACCAACCAACCATGGCTATAAGAGTTAGTAGTGTTGAGGAAACCTCCAACATGCATCGCAAACCCAAATACCCTTGCAAAATTTGTAAGGGTGACCACTTCCTTATCAATTGTCCTAGTATTCCAAAGGTCTTGGAAGTATGGTATGAAAACTCTCATCAACTTACTGTTGATCCATCAAGTAGTGATTTTCAGGTTCATGGGAAAAATGATAAAGTTAGGTTACCTTGTAGGTTATGCAAAGGGAGTCATAAAACTCACATTTTCCCTCACATGGATGAAGCCTGAAAATTGTTGGAAAACCTTACTGTTCCACAACAACAACTTCCAATTGGTTACCGTAAAATTTCTCCCAACCTACTGTCAATTGACGAAGTGATTGATCTAATTCCAAGTACAGTTAATCCCACTCCCATTGGAGAGTGAAAATCATATCACTCAGGTTTATGATCCATTAGTTGATCAAGTGGTTGACTTGATTTCACATTCGGTCGATCCCACTCTCCCTGTAGAGAGTGAAATTCATACTACTCAGGTTCTACTTGTTACATCAGATTCTTCTACGCTGGGGAGAATTTCACATGTTTCTATAAAACCCCCTCCAAGTACTGAGGTTTTTTCCTTTGATTGGAATAGATTGACAGAATCTCGTCTTCCTTCCTCCATCCCTTTCCAAATCATTGTGAAGGCTTGTGGTAAGAATGTGCGTCGCATAAATATAGATGAAGGTGCTTCTGTTAGTATTTTATCCTCAACTACTTGGCAAGCTTTGGGTTCCCTTCTACTTGTGCCTATTACACAAAATCTGTTAGATTTTAACATAACCATTATTGAACCTTTAGGGATCCTTCCTAAGTTTCCTATTACCTTGGAAAGTAAAACTGTCTATGTTGATCTTATGGTAGTCCGAGGCCCCTTGGATTTCAATTTTCTCCTTGGGCGAAACTATATCTATGCAATGAAAGATGTCATATTGACACTCTTTTGCGTGATGTCTTTCCCTCACAATGGAAACATTGTGACTGTTGAACAACTTTCATTCGTTAGTCTTGATTCAACTACCAATAATCTGACATCCCTGAATTTTCTTATAAGGAAGTGGTATCTACCGTGCTACGGGTTAATTATGTGGCAACCAGTCCCATGTTTTCAGTTGCTGATGCAAGTGAGCCTCTCACTGTTTGCTTGAATTCCTTTGACTTATATATGGTAATTGACATGGAAAATCCTATGGGATTATTTGAACGTGATATTCTTATCCCTATTGAGTCCCTTGACATGTGTTCCTTCTAGAGAAATGTTCTTCCATATGATGAAGACCTCTTGGAAGCCATGATCGAGGAGTGTCCCTTGACATGTGTTTCTTCCAGTTGGAAGCCATGACAAGGTTCCATGAGGATAGTTCTTTTACTGTGTCAATCTCGTTAAAAAATGAAACATGCCCTTATGAGGATGGTTCTTTTCCTATGTCAACCTCGTTAAAGAATGAATAAGGAAAGGAGGATAGTTATTTTCTTGTGCCAACCTCATTAAAAAATGAAACATGTCACCTTGAGGATGGTTCTTTTACTGTGTGAACCTCGTTAAAAAATGAATCAGGTCATGAGGAGAGTTCCTTTTACTATGTCAACCTTGTTAAAAAATGAAACAAGTTCCTAAGAGCATAGTTCCTTTTCTTGTGTCAATCTCATTTAAAATGAAACGAATTTTTATGAGGAGAGTTCCTGTTACTGTGTCAACCTCGTTAAAAAATGAAATAGGTTTGCATGAGGATGGTTCTTTTACTATGTCAACCTCGTTAAAAAATGAAACAAATCCTCTCCTAATTCAAGTCGAGTCTTTCATCTGATCTCATAAATGAACCTTCATTCCATCCACCTATTAGTAACCAGTAGTCCACTTAGTGAATGAAATGAAGCTTGGGGGGAATATGCTCTTGCAGGTTACGCTTGGGGGGCATTGAAACTTATCTCAAGCATGATTTTTTCCTTTGTTTCAAGCTTGTGTAAAAATGAAGCAAACCACTCTCAAGCACATTTTTCCTACGTTTCAAGCTTGTATAAAAATGAAACCACTCTCAAGCATAATTTTTCCTATGTTTCAAGCTTGTATAAAAATTAAACCTATCTTGAGTCCATTTTGGTTATTATTTTCAAGACTCTTTAAACTCATGAAAATCTTGAGATTATTTTTCTATCTTTAATTCTTGTAAAACACATGAAAATGCCAATTTCTTTCCGTCGTTTCCTGCTCGTAAATTAAATTGAAAGTCGGCCAACTGAGTATAATTTTATCACCTTTTCGGGCTCTGTAAAATTATGAAAAAGCGAAACCCTGTAGTTCTCTTTTAAGCCCTTTTCAGACTCTCTAAATATGAAAATATCGCCGAGTAATTTACTATCCGAACTCATTAAAGTAAATGAATAGTCGTCATTTTAGTATAAGTTTACCCCTTTTCCGGACTGAAATGGACTAATTACGAAAAAGGTATACGTTGACTAATCATGGTCAATAGAGTTCTCTCCTGTATTATTTTATCCTTTTTTAGGCTTGAGAGACTAAATTTATGAAAAAGAACAACCACAGATTTTACTTATGTTTTTCTTTTGACTCCCTAAAACTGAAAAACGTTGAGTTTCTCCTATACTAGACTCCTTAAAATTTAACAGTAAAGGACTTGTCGATTACAAATAGGACCAGACCACTCCTTCTTAGGGTTCGATTTTAATACTAAGATGGACTCATCTGAAGGATGAACCTATACAAACAAGAAAATGTTATCCTCCTCAAGCTTGTCAAAAATAAAGAGGTACTTGCCAGTAATGTTGGGGGAAAAAGAGAGAAAAAGAATTCAGTTGTCACCTTTCTTTAGAAAGCAGCATGCCACTCTTGAACATGACACTTCGTCACACTTGTACCAGGTTTGGGAAATCCTTTGTCTAACAGCTAATCAAACCACATTGAAAGTCTTCAGTTAGTTTATGGGTATTATCTTTAGGTAAAATGATACCAAGCCATCTGTAGTGTCATTATGTGTTCAAGAGAGAGTTCAAATAAACCAGTCATTGCAAAAATTTGTCTCCATTCACGTTGACCATCCATGAGTTAGTCCTTGCAAAAATTTCTTCAAAACTTGATCTAATGGTTTCGTGTCATAGGCTTTCCTGCGACGGATCACTTTCTATCGACGTCATCTCATCATCTAGAAATTTGATCTAGAATCTTATCAGTACCTTGGGATCTGCATGCCCTAATGGTAGGTTTCTCGCCTTCGACGACAGGTTACATCATTGACCTTCGATTTAATGATTCTATGAGTGTTCGACTACAAATCGTTCATTCACACTTCATAGATTGTACTGGAGTACTTTGAGAGCCATTGTCATTATTGGTGGTTTCTCTCACACTTGTTAACAATTCACATCATTGACTGGTAATCCAATGGTTTCTACCATGTTCGACTTTGACACAATCAATCGCATGGATAGAATCGTACTATTTTGGGAAGCGAAAATCAAGACCCTGGATCTAGTTTCCACCATCGAGGCTGTGAGGATTTTATTATTCAATATACAATATACTACTCATGAAAGATGGTTGCATCCATACTGTGTCTACTTTTGATGTCATATTGAAACCATATCTGTACCAGAACATTTAGTTAGTTTTGATTTGAGTATGGGAATGCCTACCTTAGTGATGATATATATATACATGTTTGCATTGAATGTTTTTACATGTTTTCAACCGGTGTCCCCAATCCAATCCTAGGAATGATAAAGCACTTCACTCTTCAGCATAACCTCAAACTTCGCACTTTAGGGGGCAATCTGTTACACATTATTTTGTCACCATGACATTTTATTATCCATATATTTCTATCACTACATATATTGTGCTCCCTTAGAAGTCAAAAAATCTAATGTTGCTGAACCAAGTCTTGGAATTGGAGAAAAGTTATTTAAAACCCTTAAAGTCTACCTACGCACTTTTCTAGCCTTTTCCTGCAGGTCTGTGGATACTTGGTCTATAAACCGTGGCAACCCTCGCATGTTCTTCTACTAAAACCTACGAACCCCAGTAAAAAGTTGAATAAAATAAAAATCAAATTCTAGAAGCCTAGTTGGTCGAATATTCTCCCAACTGGAAGCTTCTAGAGGCGCGATCAGTTCGAGCTTTATTCCTCCACTCTTGGAGCTTATCCCTTGGTCCATGGAGCTCAAATCCCTTGATGAGAGGAATCCATCCCCCTCTTCATGGAACTGAAACTACCTTCGTTTCCATATAAATTGAGCTCAATTTTCAGGTTGAAGGATAGACTGTACAAATATTTGAGATTGTAGCTTGTATATGGTAATTGCTGAAGAAATTCCCAAGTGTGCATACTCTCTAGACTATTTTTTATTGGCACGAGAATGATCACACTCGTATGTTCATAACTCTATGCTAGTATTCAGAGGGGAAGGCTTGTCAAACTGAAGGAGGAATGATTTTCCAGGACCCCGGGAGAACCTATATGACATCAAGGCATCAGGTTGTAAGGTTACTGTTTTCATTCAAGATAATACATATGGATCTCTTTTTCTCATTGAGTTGTTCTTGTGATTATTGAATAACATCAATACTTAGACTCCTTAATCACTAAGTTGGATTAGCTTTTCTTAATTATTATATGTTGCACGTGCTTTGATTCTTTTGTCTATCTGTGATTGTAGGTTCTACTTACTGGAGAAGCCTCTTTGGAGCGACTGGATAAAATACTGCATCGAAAATTGGATTTCAAGGTAGGGGCGTGTCCTCTTTCTTTGTTTATAATAATTTTGAATTGCAATTAGTTTAGAGAAAAATATTTACAAATGGATGTTTGTTTCTAGCTATTCGTATAATACTAGGGAGATCACTCTTTTCCACAAGAGGGATTAATCCGCATAACACCATACTAGTGACATAGACAGAATCTGTATCTTTCAAATAGATTTTTTTAGCTAGCCAAAGAATCATGAGCATGGGACATGCCTGCCTCGTAGAAAAAATATATTTTTTGTATCATACCATTGCTTGCAGGGTTCCCACAGGACATGGTCGCTCTTCGACCTAGTGTAAGGTGTTTCCAACTCCGTGCAACACACAAGTCTCTCTCTCTCTCCGTACAGTACATAGAAAATAAACTATAATGTATTTTGGCTATACAATTCTTCCTAGACCTCACACATTAGGAGGCAACTGTTATCACTGGAAAATCGAACAAGCAAAGATGACATTATTAAATGTTAGGTAGAAGGATTTACAGGTCTAAGGCACATTAGAGAATCTGAAGAATTTAAAAAATTTCTAAGGTCCAGAAGGAAAATCAAATTGCGCACTAAAGAAACCAGCAAAATGCACCTTTGCACACACTTTTTTTTGATAGGTGCACCTTTGCGTGGATTTTCCTCAAAAAGCTGTGTGGACCTGAGAGTGGCGGAAGTCACTTTCTAGGACCACAAGCCACACTCCATGGAATTGATCCCACATTTGAGGCCGCCTAAGTAAAACCACCCAAGCCTCCTTAGGACCTCAAGGGATCACACAATGGAATAATTTGGCACACAATGGTATCACCCTCCTCTCTTGGTTCACCATCCATTAAGGTAACAAGAGAGGGAAGGAGAGTTTGAATTATCCTATAAAAGGCCACCAAGAAATGAAAAAATGGAGAACACATTGTTATGCTGGCCAAAATTGCCCCAAGCAATCCAGCAGTGTGTGATCCAGAGCAGAGATAGAGGGGATTTAGTTGTTAGCCATCCAACAACTCAAATTTTTTCAGAGTAGAGAGAGAGAGAGAGACTTTGTGCCAAGGTATCTCGGAGGTAAAGACATCCTTGCATTGGGTCTTAGAACTCCATAGTTCTAGGGGACCCTTGGCAAGTGGGTAAAAATTTCATCCTTTATTCCTACCAGTACTCAATAAGAGGGGACCCAAGTGCCACCGTTTGGATTATTATAGTTGTTTGACTCTATTTAGAGCTTTTTTGTTATGTGTTTTAGTTTAGTTTTTTATTTTCTCTCTATATATGCATGCTATTTTCTTATCTAGTATGTTTTATGTTTTGGCATGTTCACTAACTTGCTGACTCCCTTAATTATCTTCCTG
Organism: Pinus albicaulis; assembly: GCA_034641835.2. Taxonomy (NCBI): domain Eukaryota; kingdom Viridiplantae; phylum Streptophyta; class Pinopsida; order Pinales; family Pinaceae; genus Pinus; species Pinus albicaulis. The sequence continues at coordinate 1,466,685,428 of CM076579.1, read as the reverse complement.
TGACCAGGAACTTAAGAGGAAACAACCACTCCTCTTAAGCAAGTGTGGTTTGGTACACTTTTGCACGAAATCCACCTACACAGGGATGTTCTAAAAATGTTTCATGGTGAACACATTGTTTGCGAAAACTTTCATCACTTTGCGACACTTGTGGCATCGATGACACAAAGGGCGACACTTCGGATATGAGACTGGGAGTGTGACAAAATACTGTATAACAAGATACCGCGTAATGCTTGTGACCAACTGTGATACTATGAGTGTTCGACCTAGAAAATTAACTTTGAGGACAAGGGTTTTGTGTGGTTAACTCATAACCTTGGTTTTGTGGACCAATAACCATGATGAGCGAGCGTTCAAGGATAGAGATACCCTGTAATGGTCCCTGGGATAATTCATTTTCCAATTTACCTAGTAAAATTATGGTGGCTTATCTTTGTAAATTCTTATTATCCAATTACATGTTGTAAGAACACGTACTCAATTTTCACATTTTTGTTTGTTATTTTTTTGATTTGATAGTCTTTCCATGACATCAAGAGGGGTAAAGTGTTCTTCACAATAGTCATTAAGATAACCTTGTCACCATGGGCACCCTTGGAAGATAAAATTGTAGAGGGAGATGAATACACCTTTTCTAAGATCCAGAGTGCTCAGATTTTGTAGGTTGTGTATCAATGTTTTCTTTGACAAATTGAGTACAAAAAGACACCCCAAAATTGTTAATAACAAATTGGGAATTCTTCCAAATATTTCGTGACTAGCAAGGGAGAGATTGAAATTAAATAATTAAATATCCAAGATTTGCAGATCATAATGCTCTAACAATTATTGCAGAATTCTTCCTAAAATATTTTTGTGAGAGAGATATAGAAATATAAACTTGGAAATCTTGTTGAAATTTGCGACAAGAAATATTGAAAATGGCAACAAGAAGAGGTTTCTAATTTAATTTTCTCTTGATTAAATTAGCAGTAAATTGCAATTCCATATCACACGAGATCTTGCATGAGTTAACTAAGTTAGGAAGTCTTAGTTCATTTAATTCGAGTTGAGAGTAAAACTAGAGGCATGTAGAGTGTCTCCTACTTCTTAGGAGATCTGGTTGAGATTATTTTGAGTTATAAGTAATTAACTTATTTTATTTGAGTTAAAATAAATTTAACTAGTTCTAATTGATAGAGGAACTTGTTAGGTCCCTATATTACTATTGTAGTCCCTTATTGTTGTTAGTGTAGTCTCCTTATTGTTATTTTTGTACCCCTATAGCCCCCATATTGTTATTATTATGCCCCATAAAAAGCCACTATTGTAATTGTTGCGCCCTTACATTATTATTGTTAGGTAGGGTAGGATTATATTGTGACCCCATGGACTCCTATATATATAAAGGATGTTTTTTCATTTGTATCATCCAAGAATTGTTCATTTATGTAATGCAAAGGAGGTTTCCACTTCGAAGTAGCTGATTTATAAGGCTTTGATCTCTCTTTTCTTCTATTTTGTGAGTTGGTTTCATAACATTTCGTATCAGAGCTTTGGATTCTAGGGTTTCGCTACTTCAAATAGGTCATCGTGGAATTTTTGCTAAAAAAATTTTTATACAAAGGTTTAGACGCAAAAAAAAAAACCCCATTTGTGAAGAAATCCTGAGGAACTTCGTGTAAAAATTTCAGATCTTGGTTCAAAATATTTGCAGAGATATGAACTGTGGAAGTTACGGTTTTTGCAAGCTCACAAATTTCATCTCAAAGAGGTGACCTTGGGAAAAACGTCATAACTCTCTCTCAAGAATCGGATTGGAATTATGTAAAATGTGGCTGAAATTAGACGGATTATAGTTTCCTTTGTACCAATTGCAGATTTGAAGGATGAAACAGTGACATGTGGCATGTCGTACAAGTTTGATCTATTGAACTAGTCCATAATTAGGTCATTGTGGGAGATTGGGCATAAATTTGTCTTGAAGAATCCAAATCAAGTCATACTTATGGCATTGGAAAGAAGATTAAAAGGGCTACTAAAGGACTGAAGATAAAATCTCAGGGATCCAAAATTATAGAGATATATCAGTTTCAATATTGAGTGCCTCAAAAGAAAGAAAAATGTGTGTATTTTTTTTCAAATTGCATAAGTATTGTTTGAAAAATCAGTTTGAAGTGATTCCAAGGGAATATTGAAGCATAGATATCAGTATTGAGTTCTAAAATTCCCCATAAAAATAATTCAACACCCATTTAGCCTCAAAAGGTTCTTCTATGACTCATGAAGAGGAATAAGTGCAACATGATATATCAAAATTACAAGAGCAAGTGCAACAACTTTCACTCTCATAAAGAGCAGCAAAAAATGAAATGGAAGTTTTGTAGAAAGGTGTGGAAGCTAAGATGGATGGTTTGAAGAAAAGTGTGAAAGATAAGATGGATATTTTGAAGAATGGCATGGAAGACATGGAAGAAAAAATGAAAGACAACATGGAAGACATGGAAGAAAAATGAAAGACAACATGGAAGACATGAAGAATTATCTAAAAGCAGACATGGAAGGTTTGAAAAAGTTGATACAAGAAATGATTCCTAATGGAAAAAACATAGTAGAGGAAACTCATGATGAGAACAAAATAAATGTTAATCATGATTTCATAAACTCTAATGTTGGATTGAAGACCCACCACACTCCAAAGATCGATATGAGGAAGTTTGATGGCAAGGATCCCATAACATGGATACTACATATAGAGCAATATTTTGATCTCAATAATGTTCAAAACACACAAAAGGTACGCATTGCAACTTTATATTTAGAATAAAATACATTTAGTATGGTATCGATGGCTTTTCTCTTGTAAAAAATTGTCACTTGGTCAATTTTTATGGAGGAAATGATAGCACATTATGAGGATACAAAGAGCAACACCTCCTTTAGCCAATCGATAAATCTCAAACAAAAGGGTTCAATGGTGGATCACATTGAGGACTTTCAAAAATTGAATATAAGGGTAGCTGATATTCTATAGAAACACAGGATTGATGTCTTCATAGGGACTTTAAAGGATAACATCCAACATGAGGTTCACCTTTGGGAACCTGATTCATTGGAGAAGGCATTATTGAGATTCAACAAGATGATGAGCTTAGTGAAAATTAAGTACCTTCATTAAGTGGGGCCCATAGACTATTTTTAGGTGTATGTATATTTTTAGACATGGTGAGCATATTCTATGAGTAGTAGGAGGCTATTTGTAGATGGTTGATCAAGTTGGAAAAATAGATGAGATTCTATTTTTAGAAGATTGGGCGAAGTCTATTTATAGATCACTAATCTAAAAATAGATGCCTGCCGGTTATTATTAGCCAACAATAAATAAATATCAACTTATTCTCTTGGAGAACTTTATTTCAGTGAAAATATTTGGCAAATCAGTGGGCTGTTGGAATTACGCAATTCTTAGGGTGGTTGGTGACTCATGCATGGAGGACTCAGTTATAACTGATAGTGGCAAGTTATGATAGAGTTGGAAGAGCAGTTATGTGAGCTATTATTTAGTTTAACTCAGTTAAGTGAGTTAAACTCAGTTGTGTTTGTTGTATCTAGTTCTAACTGAAGAGAGAATAGTGAGAGTTTAGTGAATTAATTATTTAATTAATTCACAACTAGAGACTCACTTGCAACTAAACAAATACAACAGTTAACTACTTGCATGTTAGCTCCAGTGGAGACCCAGTGGAGAGATAGGTGAAAGGGTGAGATGGAATATCTGTTGTGACTATAGTGATGCATTCAATGCATCCAACACACATTGGAGTTGCAAATGAGGATTGCACAGTCAAGGCAGGGCCATATCGAATTCATTCAAGGGTCTTCTTCAGCAGGGATTACACAGTGGAGGCAGGTTGTCGGGAGGCAAGAAATTGGTGCATAGATATGCAAATTTCTGCATGACAGTGTGTAATGATTGTTGATTGTACTGAGAGCTTGATGTACTAATATTTTTATGAGATTGTTACATGTTCCATTGACAAACATAATATATGATAGTTGGGGTTTTTAACTTTAAGCTTTCCTTTTAAACAACTGTGTTTATGTGCGATTGATTTGCTTCAAATGTGTTTACAATTGGCAATTTAATTTCTGCAAAGAATTAAGTGGAAGGTTTATGTATTTAACATAAGATTAATTTCGGAATCTATGCTTCTGTGATCCATCATATAACTTGTAAAAAATCTTTCGGTAATAATCACATGTAATGGAATTCTATGAACAGACATGCAGTGTTGCCATGGGTTCTCCCCTTTCCTGGATTGTTGCTAATCTGTTTATGGAGGACTTTGAATCTAAGGCTCTTTCCATAGCTCTTTTCTTGCCAAAACTTTGGAAAAGGTTTGTAGATGGTACTTGTGTCGTGTGGCCACATGGCAAAGAATAGTTAGATCTTTTTTTCCTTCATCCTAATGATCAATCGCACTCCATAAAATTCACCATGGAGTATGAGGTGGATGGTAGTCTTTCATTCCTTGATGTTCTTATCTCTAGAAAAGATGATGGTACTTTCTCCCATCAATTTTTTCAAAAGAAAACCCATACTAAGCAATATCTTCATGCTAGTTCACACCATTTCCCTGCTAAAAAATTAGGTGTCCTAAACACCTTAACCATGAGGGCGTTGAGGATATTTGATGAGTCTCATCTTGAAGGAGAAAAGTCCCATATGTTGAGTGTATTTTGTAAAAATGGTTATAGTAGGTCGCAAGGCCTTAAAGCTTTCCTCAAAGCAGAGAAAGATCCTTTAATTAAAAATAATAAGGACCCTAGTCCTTGGTCCAACAGTGTGCGTCTTCCATTCATTCAGGGAACCACTGATAAAATTGCTAGGGTCCTCAGGAAGCATAAGGTGTCTTCGTCATTCAAGCCCCTTGACACGATTCGCAGCTCTCTCAAATCAGTTAAGGATCTGATTGACCCTAGGGATAGGAAAGGTGTCTACATCATTCCTTGTTCTTGTGGGACTCCCTACATTAGTGAAACGAGTCAGTCTATAAATAAAAGGATTTGTGAGCATGCTGCTGACATTAAACATGGAAGATCCCGCTCGTCTGCCCTAGCTGAACATGCAGAAAAGAATAACCACCATATATGCATCGAAGAGGCTAAAGTCATTGTTAGGATCGACCATTTCCATCATCGGAAGTTAAGAGAGGCCTTCGAAATTGAAACAAGACCCGTTAATCTCAATAGAGATGATGGCTGGATCATCAGCAGGTGTTGGATACCTACCTTATATTCTTGATTTTTTTTTTCCTACCGTGCTTATTGTTCCTTTATTTTTCTATTTATCTTTTTTTTTTTTTTAATGTTTTATAATTTTTAATTATTTTTATTTGTTATTATCTTCTTCTTCTTCTTTCTTTTTTTTTTTTTTTTTGGTCATTGTTGGTTTTTATATTTGGACCGCGTGCTTTTATAAATAATTAAAGTTATTAAAAAAATAAATAAATTTATATTTAAATAATTAAGTCAACTAAATAAAATATGAAATATATATATATATATATATATATATATATATTAAATAAATAATTAATAAGTTAATTAATCCATTAATTAATTGAATAAATTAATCAAATATTTTAATAATAAAAATAAAACTAGCCGTTATTAATTAAAAAAATATAATATATAATTAAAAATAGATAAATAAATAAATAAATAAAATAAAAATAAAAAAATGAAGAAGTCAAACTAGTCGTTTTCCTAACGGCTAGTTAGCCATCTGTACATCTATTTAAGCTTAATGTCCTGATCTGATCTCTCACCTAGTCCTGGTGATGAACCACAATGGTTGGTTTGAAATGCGTTGACAATGTTCCATCGCATGTGATTATTACCAGAAGATTTTTTACAATTTATAAGATTAATTTGTTCGATCAGGGGAGTCTGGTAATATACATGCATCTTGTATAATTTCTACATGGTATCAGAGCAATGTTAATCACTGGAGATTGCAATATTGAAGCGGTGTTGAGTTTTGCACTCGTGGACAATTCGAATTTGCTGCAAGAATTTCTTGGTATGACAGTTGAGTATTCATTGAAATGGATTTCAATGGGTTGTGGTTGGAGTATGAACTTGAGGGCAGCTCCAAATACATAGCCTGGAAGGACGGGATGGAGGCGGTGCTTGAAGATAATGGTATGAAGGAGTTCATTGATAGCGATGTTCCTAAGCCTACTTCTAGCAATGCTGCATTACTTGACACCTGGCAAAAGAAAGTAGAGAAGACAAGAAGAATTATGTTGGAAGGTGTGAAATAACATATTGTGTCAAGCCTTCACGGGAAAGCCACTCCATTTTCAATGTGGAAGGCTTTGACAAATCTTTTCCAAAGCAACAACAACCATAGGAGGTTGGCACTGAAAGATAAGCTCAGAAAAATCAAAATGGAGAAGGGCGACAGTATAAAAAAATATCTCACGAAGTTTGTCCAATGCAGGGATGAGTTGGGGAGTGTGGGAATCATAGTTGCAGATGATGACTTGGTGATCTTGGCTCTCCTTGGGTTACCGAAGAGTTTGCATAGTTATCGGGACTTTATCAATGGACGGGAGAAACTGTCGGATTGGGAGCGACTTTGGTCGGATATAATGCAGGAGGAGATAAGGAAAAGTACCAGGGATGGCTATTCATCAAAGAATGATGATGAAGAGAATTGCGCTTTCACTACCAAAGCAAGGAAAGGGAAGGGGAAGAAATCCCATCTAAAATCTGAGGCTAAAGGCAAGAAGCTCGATTTGTCCAAGGTGAAGTGTTTTCACTGTCATAAACATGGGCATCTCGCCACTAACTGCCCACAGAAAAAGAAGAAAAAAAAGGCTAATGGAGCTGCAGCTGGTGAGGCCCTTGCCTCGTAATTTGAACTTGATTTCTCTTTGATCGCATGCTTGGTTTCAAGCGCAATGGGATCAGTGTGGTATCTTGATAGTGGTGCTTCCTTCCACATGACAGGAGACAAGGAGTTGTTTAGAGACTTGGAGGAGAAAGATATCCAAATGCATATAGAGATGGATGACGATGTTAGATACATTGTGACTGGCATTGGAAACATTACCTTTGAGAGGGAGTCAGGTAAACCATTTCTGTTGAAATATTTTATGCATGTTCCAGGTCTGAAGAAGAACTTGGTCTCAGTCGCGATGTTTGAGGACATAGGTTATGACATTGTTTTCAGTGAGGGAAAGCTTTCCTGCGACATAAAACAATAGGTCAAACAAAGAGGATATGGATTCGAGTTAAGAATCTCTACAAGCTGGAGGTAGATGGCTGCACTGCAATGATGGGAAAAGCAGAAGAAGTGGTGAGCCAGGATGAGGGAAAATTATGGCACAGGAGATTGAGCCATCTTCACCATGGTGTCTTGAAGATTTTGCAGCAGATTTCTAATGGAATTCCCAAGGGTACTCTTGCACAGTCAGATCAGTGCAAGGGATGTACTATGGGTAAGTTTGTGAAGACCACCTTTCATGAGAAGTAGAACCGTGCTTCAGTGATCCTCGAGAGAATTCACACAGACGTTTGTGGACCTTTCTCAGTTGCTTCAACAGCAAAACACAGGTATTATGTTATATTTGTTGATGACTATTCTTGTAGATGTTGGATCTTCTTCATGCATAAGAAGAGTGAAATATTCTCAAATTTATATGAGTTTAAAGCATCGGTGGAGAATGAGTCGGGGAAGAAAGTGAAGGCTCTGCAGAGTGATAATGGTGGTGAATATATCTCGAACGAATTCAAATACTTCTGTAGCAAAGAATGAATTCGAAGATAACTCATAGCGCCTCATAACCCACAGTAGAATGGGGTCGCGAAGAGGAAGAACAGAATGATCATGGGTCTTGCACAAGCTATGCTACATGACCAGGGCCTACCAATGCACTTGTGGGCAGAAGCATGCAAAACTGTTGTTTATGTGCAAAACCATTGTCCTCATAGAGTACTTGGCATGAGTACACTTGAAGAAGCTTTTACTAGTAAGAAGCCCGATATTTCTCATTTGAAGATTTTTGGCTCATCTGTTTACATTCATGTGACAAAGGACACTAGGAAGAAAATGGAGCCGACTGCAGAAGTTGGGATATTTTTGGGGTACACAGAAACACCCCATAATTATCATGTGTATTTTCCAAACAGTTGGATGACTGTGGTGCGACGGGATATACAATTCAATGAGGAGAAATCCATGAAGTTGTCACTTGAGAGGGAGCTACACTTGCATGCAGAGGAAGAAATTTTTGTTCCCAAAGATGAGCCTCAAGATGTGGATCAACCACAGGAGAAGGATCATGGAGTGGTGGAGTCCACTCATGCAGAGCCAAACATCAGAATAGGCAGAAGGTGTTGGAAATACTGGGGGGGGGGGGTGAATCAGTATTCCTTTCAATTAGAGCATTAGTTAATCTTCAATTATTATCAGTGTTTGTACAATGATAGTAGAAAACAAGAGGAACACAAATGCACATAGTTCTTAAGGTGGAAACCCGCTCTAGGACAAAAACCACCTAATGCTTTTCTAATAATTCTTTAATATTCAACTCCAATTGAAAATAAAGGTCCAACTTCCTAGAATCTAGAAAAGCATTCTTCTCCAACTCCCACTGGATGGACACTCCAACGCCCGAGATTCTTCAGTAGTCAACTGAACGGATGCCCCAACACCCAATGAGCTACAACTCACCCTAGCACCACCCTACCACCCTATAGAAGAATAAAAGAAGAATGGACTCCCGTACTAGGGAAAATGGTCCACTTTACAATGATATGTAACGATGTAGAAGAAGAAGATATACTAGACCATAACCGAAACTTTGACACAACCACCTAATGATGATCCTAGACCTCCCAACACTGCCTCTTCAACCCTTGGTAGATAGACACTAGTACAATTTTTACAATAATGTATTTACAATGACTTAGTACAATGATACCTTTGCAATGATTGTATGCAGTGCTGCCCACTTGAAGACTTCATATGATGAACTTCTTGCTGCTGTTATGCACCTTGGTTGCTGCTCTTGTCATGCTACCCTCTGCTACACCTTGCTTTATTTTTCTTCCATAGAAAGTCTGGTCCTTTGCAACCCTTGACAACACATGATCTAGCTTTTTCTTGCCTTCTAGGAGCTCAATATTGAATCTGGTGTATCTATGTTATTTTAGAACCTCAATATCTAATTTTTGGTCCTCTGAGTCTTCTTTCCAATTCCACAGGTCTGACCCAATTTGGATTCTTCAAGAAAGAGTTATGCCCAATCTCTCACAATGCCCTAGTTATGGATTGTTTCAGCAGGGCGCACTTGTACGATGTGCCACGTGTCACTTTTTCTTCATTTGGCTCTAAAATTGATAGAGAAAAAATTGCAGACTATTCACTATTTTCCACTTTTTACGGAATTCCAATCCGATACTCAGAGAGAGATTTATGACGATTTTACCAAAGTCACTTCTTTGAGATGAATTTCAGGAGCCTGCAAAAACCATGACTTCCACAGATCATATCTCCAAAAATGTTGCACACTTTGATCTAAACTTTTTACTACAACTTCCTCAGGATTTCAGCTTTGTCTCATAAAAATTTCAGCTTCTGAACCTTCGTAGAACAAAAGTTAGAGCAAAAAATCCACGATGACCTGTTTCAGATGGTCGAATCCCTTCCATAAGGAGGAAATGAAGATCACAATTTATATGAATGCTTAAGTTGAGAGGGGCTTTAACAAGTGAACGTGGGAGGGACTTTAGGAGCTTAAAAAATATTATTTGTGACTTTTCAATGACCCATGCCCCAACCCCATGGTGTTTGAGCCCACTAACTGGGGTTACAAACTTCAAACATGAATATCTCTCAAACCGTGAAGAATTACATGGCGTGCCATATATCAATGGAAACATCTCGACAAGTAGAAACCATAAAAAGCTTTAGTAACCCAGAATATATTAATTTGGTAGGTCAAAATTCCCATGCAATATTGGGTTAGCCCTTGGTGCTGCTTGGGTTTGTTGGCAATATGATGCAGAGTGTTGTCCTTGATGGCAACCTACTTGATGAAGTTGTCTTTGGACAAACAACCTATTTGATATTGATAAGTTGCCTATAAGCAACCTATGTGTTAATATGTAAAGATGATGTATCTACAGATCAACTCAGGAGTAACAGAAGAAAGGAATTTCAGGAAGTGCCAAAGAAATGATAAATAAGGTATGTCACTATGCATACGTGGGTTTGTTAAGGCTGAGTAGCGTATGTACGCGGAAAAATACGTGCCAAGTCGCATATGCCTAATTGCGCTCTAAATTTATAAAACCAGGGGTTCTTACCATGGTATTGAGCGCTTGAATATCTATTTGATCCCGTCCAGGAATACCATTGGAAGTGGTGTGGTTTTGGCTCATGGTATTGAAAAAGGCTAAACCTATATAAGGAGAAGAAGATCATTGTGCAAGCATGTGCAAGTGTCTAGGCTTTAATGAATACTTCACTCTGAAGTTTATCTGTATGGTTGAACTCTGTTCTTAATTGATAGATCTGAAGCTATGATGCACCTATGAATATGATGAAGGTTCAAAATCTCTAGATATGGAAATGATGAATCTCTAGGATGATCTGAAAAGAAGTAATGAAGACCTGGCGCAAATCTGTTGAAGAAATTGAAGAAATCTGGGTAAGTTCATAGATCTGGTCTGTTCTGCAAAGTTTATCTTTTATAAATCTATACGCAGGTTCATTTCGTGAAAAGCACGTATATACGCAGATCTATTTAAACAAAGGCACGTATGGACAGTTAGGGTTATTCTGAAAAATGCACAGATGTATACGCGGGTTCATTTCGTGAAAAGCGCGTGTATACGCGGATCTGTTTAACTAAAGGCGCGTATGGTATCTGAACTTATAGTTGCTCAAGGTTGAATGTGATTCTGCATATCTATTCTGAAGTCTGGGTTATCTCTGATATTCTGGTTACAGTGGTTTCACTGTTATGTTGGAAGCAATGGGCAAAGTATGATTGTTGATAAGTGAAGGGTTGTGTTGAAGCGGTTTGATCCAGTTTGAAAATTGATGAAACGTGGTCTGCAGTGGTGCTGAGGGTCGAAGCCTTCAGTAAGGGGGTAGTAGCTCCCTTCCAGTAATAGCTGGTAAACGAGAGCAGGGGGTAGTTGCTCCCTTCCAGGAGAGGCTGGTAAACGAGAGCAGGGGGTTGTAGCTCCCTTCTAGGAGAGGCTGGTAAACGAGAGAAGGTTTTAGCCTTCTGCAGGTGGGTTCCTACGTGCCGGTATGAGTCTGCGCCAGTACATTGTTGTAATATGTTTTCTTTATAATAAATATTGAAGACTGAGACGACGGCAGTGGTGGTTTTCTCCCGAATTGGGTTTCCACCTAAAATCCTGGTGTTCATATGTGATACTTATGTATGTTGATTTATTATGTTCCTACTGCACATATCTACTGCTTACTAAACATCTAATGAATGAATGATGCAATAATCAGAGATAAGAATTGTCTGCATATTAAGAGATCTGAGCATACGCGAGTTTCCTCAAGGATAACTGCGTATATACGCTAGTTTTTTTCTGTAAAGTAGCATATGGGTTTTTGAGAAAAATAAAAGTAAAAATTTGATTGATAGATCAAGATACTGATTCACCCCCCCTCTCAGTATCTTTCCCAACAATTGGTATCAGAGCAGGTCCTTCTGAAAAAGCTTAGCCGCTAGAAGGAAGATCAAGCAAGATGAGCAATCAAGATGGAGTAGCATCTATCAAGCCTCCGCTCTTTAATGGAAGAAATTTAATCTTCTGGAAAATAAGAATGAGATATTATCTTCAGTCTATGGGAGCAAATGTATGGGCCATTGTTGAACAAGGATATCAATATCCAGCAGCAGTACCAACAGATCCGACTGAAAAGAAGAATTATGAAACAAATGCAAAGGCCGTCAATGCTCTAATGGGAAGTCTAACTGAATCTGAATTTGTCAAATTTATGCAGCTGCATACAGCAAAGGAGATATGGGACAAAATCATTCTAAGTTATGAAGGTGATGCAAAGGTAAAAAGTGCAAAACTTAAAACTCTCAGAATTGAATATGAAAATTTAAGAATGCATAGTGAAGAGAATATTGCCAGTTTCTTTTTATGTCTTGATGATGTTGTGAATCGTATGAGAAATCTGGGAGAAACAATAACCGAATCTACTTTGGTTGAAAATTTTTTAAGATCGCTAACGGCAAAATTTGAGTCAAAAGTTTCTGCTCTTGAAGAAAAACAGGATCTTCAAAATCTTACTGTGGTGCAACTTCATGGCATACTAACTGCATATGAAATGAGAAGAGGAGGACCATTTGAAGTCAAAGAAGATGTTTTTAGAGCTTCTACAAAAGGGAAAGAAGTACAAGAAGCAAAAGGATCAGGATATATTTAAGAAGAAGATGAGGCAAACTTTGTAAAGAAACTTCAACTTGGTACAGGACGGTTTAGAGGTAAGCTTCCTTTCAAATGTTTTGATTGTGGAAGAGTTGGTCACTATGCTGCTAAGTGTCCTTACAAAGAAACACCTGCAAAAGGAAAGGAAGTAGCAAGAAGGAATAAGAACCGGTCTAGCACTAAAAGAAGCTACTATACTCATGAAGACAGTGATGGGGTATCTGATAGTGAGGAATAATGTTAACAAGATCTTAGACTTCTCATGGCATTTGAAAAAGAATCTAGAGAAGAAAATGATACTTTTATGGATGCTCTAGAGGACAAGGATTTTCTTGATGAAAACAATAAACTCAAAATATGCTTAGAAGAAAGTAAAATAATCATAGAGACGCTGAAAAATCATATTGAAGAAGACAAGAAACACAAGGAGAAATTAGAATGTGAAGTGGTAAGTCTAAGAAAAGAACTTGAGAAAGTAAAAACTTTGAATCTTAGATTTTCTAAAGGATCAAAAACCTTAGATGAGATTATCAAGGTACAACGTTCTCCTCTTATAAAGACAGGTCTTGGATATACCGAAGAATCTTCTCAGGCTTCAGCATCAAATTATCTAAAAGAAGCTACAATTGGTCTACAACATTCTGTCACTCAGCAAGGGGATAAAGATTCTTTACAGGTAAAGCATGATCATCTCAATTCAAAGAACAATAACAGGAATTTCTTTCAAAGAAACACCAATCAACAGGTAAATTCAAGTAGAAGATTTCATGATCGCATAAATTTCTTCTTCAATGGACAATGTTTCTCATGTCACAATTTTGGCCATAAAGCTGCTCAATGTGTTGCATATAAAACCATCATGACAAGAGAAGCAAGAAAGAAAAGGATTGATATTGAAACAAAGAAGAATACCTATAACAACTTCTCTCCTCTTCTAACTGAAGTTGAATGTGCTTATTGCAATAACTTTGGCCATGAAGAATCTGAATGCAGGAGCAAAATTCAGCCAAAAGAGCATCTTCCTTCAAACTCCAAAGTGTGGAAAAAGAAGGAATTACAGGTTGAAAATTGTGGCATAGCGTTATTTGCAGAAGGAGAAGAAAATAAATGGTACATTGACAGTGGATGCTCAAGACACATGACAGGTGACAAAAACAAACTTCGTGCATATAGTGCTCTGGAAAAGGAAAAGAAAGTTACTTTTGGAAATGATACTCCTGCTGTAATTAAAGGAAAAAGGTCTATGTTTCTAAAAGAAAAAGTGAAGGCTAATTATGTCATGTATGTGGATGGCTTAAGACATAACCTGTTAAGTGTAAGTCAAATGTGTGATCAAGGAACTGAAGTTGTCTTTAGTTCAAAAGAATGTGTGGTTCGTGATCTTGAAATAGGTAAAACAATTATAAAAGGAAAAAGAACTCCAAGCAACCTATATGTATTGAAGAACTGCAAAGAACAATGTTACTTGAGTCAATCTTCAGAAAACTGGCTATGGCATAGAAGGTTGGGGCATCTAAGCTTCTCTCAAATCAACAAATCAAGCAGAATTAAAGTTGTCTGTGATCTTCCCAACATTACTCCAACCGAAAATATCATATGCAAATCTTGCCAATTTGGTAAGCAAACCAGAGTACAGTTTAATGCCAAGGATGGATCATCAAGTAAGCCTCTTGAACTTATTCAAACTGACATATGTGGTCCTGTGAGGAAAAAGTCACCACGTGGTGAACAATACTATATTTTGTTTATTGATGATTTCTCTAGAATGTGTTGGATTGGGTTGCTTAAACACAGAGATGAAGCATTTGAGAAATTTCAGAATTTCAAAGCTCTGATTGAAAATGAATTAGATCTAAAAATCAAGTATCTTAGATCTGATCGAGGAGGAGAATATACTTCAGATGAATTCCTTGAATTTTGTGAACAACATGGCATAAAAAGACAGTTTACTGTAATCGGCACTCCACAACAAAATGGCGTAGCAGAAAGAATGAATAGAACAGTTCAACAAATGGCTAGAGCTATGCTTGATGATTCCGGAACACCTGACACATTTTGGGGAGAAGCAGCACATACAGCAGTAAATATTCTTAACAAGGCACATGTTCGTGTAAATAGTGATAAAATTCCATATGAACTCTGGTATGGTAATCCTCCCACTGTGAAGCATTTTAGAGTTTTTGGAAGAAAATGCTTTATCAAAAATAATGATGAAAAACTTGGCAAGTTTGAACCTAGAGCAGATGAAGGAATACTTCTTGGGTACTCCTCTAGGAGTAGAGCATATAAATGTTACAATAAAAGACTTCGGAAGATTGTTGAATGTATTGATGTTGTTATTGATGAGTCTCCCACAGCCCCAAAAGAAGAAAAACAAACAACGAATGAAGACGATGATGACATATATCCTTCTACATCAAATAGAAATGATATAGACAATGAAACCAATGAAGAACCTGAAGATGATTTATCAGAAAAGCTCCATCCAGATATGTTCAAAAGAATCATCCAGAATCTCAAATTTTGGGAGATAAGGGATCAGGTGTACAAACAAGAAGGACGCTTGTGGGATCTTCTAGCTATCTGGCATTTCTATCCACTATTGAACCACACAATTTCAATCAAGCTAGCAAAGATGAATGTTGGGTTCAAGCCATGAATGAAGAGCTTGATCAAACTGAAAAGAATCACACTTGGGAATTAGTACCAAGACCTCATCACAAAAATGTCATTGGAACTAAATGGATATTCAAAAACAAGTTAAATGAGAATGGGGATTTTGTAAGAAACAAAGCTAGACTTGTTTGCAAGGGGTATACTCAACAAGAAGGTATAGACTTTGAAGAAACTTTTTCTCCTGTAGCTAGACTTGAAGCAATAAGAATGTTTCTTGCTTTTTCAAGTTTTCAACAAATCAAAGTTTATCAAATGGATGTTAAATCTGCATTTCTCAATGGTGATCTAGAAGAAGAAGTTTATATAGAACTACCAGAAGGATTCATTTTGGGAAATGATAAAAATCTTGTTTGTAGACTTAAAAAGGCTCTATATGGTCTCAAACAAGCTCCAAGGGCATGGTATTATCGTCTTGACAAATATCTTCATCAACAAGGATTTTCAAAGGGGTCTGCTGATAGCAGCTTATACACAAAAATTGAAAATGATAAACTATTGATTGTGGTGGTATATGTTGATGATATCATTTTTGGAAGTAATGAAGAATCTATGAGTTAGAAATTTGCTTCTATCATGCAGCAAGAATTTTAAATGTCTTTACTTGGGGAACTAACATTCTTTCTTGGCTTGCAAGTGCATCAAACTACAGATGGTATATTCTTATCACAAGCAAAATACCTTAAGCAAATTTTGAAGAAGTATGGCATGGAAGAGTGCAAACTTGTAAGTACACCAATGATAACCGGATGTAATCTCAGTTCTCATGATGATTCTCCCACGGTGAATCAACCAGAATACAGATCTATGATAGGAAGTCTACTTTATCTCACTAGGACTAGACCAGACATTATGCATGCAGTTAGGATTTTTGGACGATTCCAAGCTAATCCAAAAGAGTCTCACCTTTAGGCTGTCAAAAGAATATTCAAATATCTACAAGGAACTAAAGAATTTGGACTATGTTATCCAAAGAATGCTGATCTTACTCTTCATGCTTACACTGATGCAGATTGGGCTGGAAATGTTGATGATCAGAAAAGTACTAGTGGTGGTGCATTCTATATGGGGCCTCGGTTAGTATCTTGGTTCAGCAAGAAGCAAAACTCTATTGCCTTATCTACAGCAGAAGCAGAATATGTAGCTGCCGCATCATGTTGCACTCAAATTCTTTGGATGATGCAAACTTTACAAGACTTTCAAATCAAATGTTCCCCTCCTATCTCCATTATGTGTGATAATACAAGCGCCATCATTATCTCAAAGAATCCTGTTATGCATTCCAAGACCAAGCACATTCCCATCAAGTATCACTTCTTACGTGAACAAGTGCTTGAACAAAAGGTGAAGTTGGAGTATGTTCCCTCCAAAGAACAAGTTGCTGATATATTTACCAAACCTCTGCCCAGGGAAGCTTTCGAATATCTCAGACAGAAGCTGGGAGTAGTCTCTGTTGTGCAGAAAATCAGAACTGCTTAAATCCAGAAGATAAAAATGGATACGCGGGTTTCCTGAAAGGCAGTCGCGTATATACGCGAGTTAATACAACGAAAACTGCGTATGGGTGGTTGTTGACAAATTTTCTGGGTCAACATTTCTTCAGCATTAGCTGTGGTGCTGTTTGGTTTCTATGATGCCAGTTGGTGTCTCTGGTGGTGTTTAAACTCTTATATTTCTGTTTCATTCTCTATTATTGGGTGAAGATGCCCTGATTTTATTGCTATTGAAAGTGTTCAGGCTGCACAAGCTAAGAAGAAGTTTTGGTCATATGGAAAGGATGCATTCGATGCACAGTTTTAGGGGGAGCATTAGCCTTGCTGAATGTAATGCATTGTTGGCATTATGATGGTTCTGAAATATGATCTCTCTCTTGAGGTCTTTTGGTATTGGTATTGGTTATAAAAATTCATATTCGTAATTTGATGAAAAGGTTATGTTGAGACCTATGATGTAAATTGTAATATTCAGTCATTTAAAAGGCTTGTTCAAATTTGTAAACCCACTTGGTTGGGTAGTTGAGTCAAAATGTGTAAACCCACTTGGTTGGGTACTTGTGTCACATATGCAAATCCACTTGGTTGGATCCTTGATGTAATTATGAGTCCTTGGTGATAGGAAGGTCATAGAGTCATGTACTTCATTGAAAAATATGTTTGAAGATTCAGCATGAACTCAGGGGGAGCATGGTAACTTTGATCCACCCTTTGTCCTTGATGTCAAAGGGGGAGAGTAACATGGTGTTTGAATAGGGGGAGAGTATCATGGTGTTTGCATAATGGTTATCATCATTGTATCTATCTGTTGTGATGATCAAACACCATCATGGTTGCCATCAAGTCCAAAGGGGGAGATTGTTGGCAATATGATACAGAGTGTTGTCCTTGATGTCAACCTACTTGATGAAGTTGTCTTTGGACAAACAACCTATTTGATATTGACAAGTTGCCTATAAGAAACCTATGTGTTAATATGTAAAGATGATGTATCTATATATCAAATCAGGAGTAACAGAAGAAAGGAATTTTAGGAAGTGCCAAAGAAATGATAAATAAGGTATGTCACTATGCATACGCGGGTTTGTTAAGGCTAAGTAGCGTATGTACGCGGAAAAATACGTGCCAAGTCGCATATGCCTAATTGCACTCTAAATTTATAAAACCAGGGGTTCTTACCATGGTATTGACCCATTGTATTGAGCGCTTGAATATCTATTTGATCCCGTCTAGGAATACCATTGGAAGTGGTGTGGTTTTGGCTCATGGTATTGAAAAAGGCTAAACCTCTATAAGGAGAAGAAGATCATTGTGCAAGGGTGTGCAAGTATCTGGGCTTTAATGAATACTTCACTCTGAAGTTTATCTGTATGGTTGAACTCTGTTCTTAATTGATAGATCTGAAGCTATGATGCACCTATGAATATGATGAAGGTTCAAAATCTCTAGATCTGGAAATGATGAATCTCTACGATGATCTGAAAAGAAGTAATGAAGACCTGGCGCAAATCTGTTGAAGAAATTGAAGAAATCTGGGTAAGTTCATAGATCTGGTCTGTTCTGCAAATTTTATCTTTTATAAATCTATACGCAGGTTCATTTCGTGAAAAGCGTGTATATACGCGGATCTATTTAAACAAAGGCACGTATGGACAGTTAGGGTTATTCTGAAAAATGCACAGATGTATAAGCGGGTTCATTTCGTGAAAAGTGCGTGTATACGCGGATCTGTTTAACTAAAGGCGCATATGGTATCTGAACTTATAGTTGCTCAAGGTTGAATGTGATTTTGCATATCTATTCTGAAGTCTGGGTTATCTCTGATATTCTGGTTATAGTGGTTTCACTTTTCTGTTGGAAGCAATGGGAAAAGTATGATTGTTGATAAGTAAAAGGGTTGTGTTGAAGTGGTTTGATCTAGTTTGAAAATTGATGAAACGTGGTCTGCAGTGGTGCTGAGGGTCGAAGCTTTCAATAAGGGGGTAGTAGCTCCCTTCCAGTAATAACTGGTAAACAAGAGCAGGGGGTAGTTGCTCCCTTCTAGGAGAGGCTGGTAAACGAGAGCAGGGGGTTGTAGCTCCCTTCCAGGAGAGGCTGGTAAATGAGAGAAGGTTGTATCCTTTTGCAGGTGGGTGCCTGTGTGCTGGTATGAGTCTGCGCCAGTACATTGTTGTAATATGTTTCCTTATAATAAATATTGAAGACTGAGACGACGGTAGCGGTGGTTTTCTCCCGAATTGGATTTCCACCTAAAATCCTGGTGTTCATATGTGATGCTTATGTGTGTTGATTTATTTTGTTCTTACTACACATATCTACTGCTTACTAAACATCTAATGAATGAATGATGCAATAATCAGAGATAAGAATTATCTGCATAATAAGAGATCTGAGCATACACGAGTTTCCTTAAGGATAACTGCGTATATACGCTAGTTTTGTTCTGTAAAGTAGCGTATGGGTTTTTGAGAAAATAAAAGTAAAAATTTGATTGATAGATCAAGATACTAATTCACCCCCCCCCCCTCCCCCTCTCAGTATCTTTCCCAATAGGGTTGACATCAATGACAACCGTTGATCAACAATCTCCCCCTTTGGCATTGATGGCAACACAAGTACTCCCCCTGCGATCTTGACACCTCTTCCTACAACATTCTCTCCCCCTTTGACATCAATGGAAAATGGTAACTCCCCTTGAAACACAACCATCTTGCAGACTTGTACACACTTCCACTCCTGCTGACACACAACCGTCCTGTAGACCTGTACACACTTCCACTCCCCCTGACACACAACCGTCCTGCAGACCTGTAATCTAATGAGAACTTCGGAGAATCCCAAGATTTTGATGAAGATATTCAAATGCTTCACGAGGTAAAGGTTTAGTGAAGATATCAACAATTTGTTCTTTTGTACAAACATACTCAAGTTTGATATTCTTTTCAGCGACTTGTTCTCTAACAAAATGATATTTGATCGGAATGTGTTTTGTTTTTGAATGCATGACAGGATTCTTGGAGATGCTGATGGCACTAGTGTTGTCAGAAAATATGGGAATAGACTCACTGAATTGTACTTGAAGATCTTGTAAAGTTTGTTTCATCCAAAGGAATTGAGTACAACATGATGCTGGTGCAATGTATTCTGCTTCCGCTGTAGATAACGATATTGAAGTTTTCTTTTTGCTCAACCATGATACGAGACAACCACCTAGATAGAATGCTGCTCCACTAGTACTCTTACGATCATCAACACTTCCTGCCCAGTCTGCATATGTAAAGGCTTGAATAATGATATTGTTACCCTTGGGATACCACAAACCATATTCTTTTGTGCCCTTTAGATATCGAAGAATTCTTTTGACGACAATAATATGTGATTCTTTTGGTGCTGCTTGGAATCTTGCTACTTGTCCAACTGCTTGCATAACATCTGGCCGAGAGGCTGTTACATATAGAAGAATACCAATCATAGATCTGTACAACCTATGATCCACATCCTTAGATAAGTCATTCATGCTCAATTTGCAACCTATTACCATTGAAGTAAGGACGGGTTTGCAATCTCCATTTTGAATTTCTTGAGCATTTCCTTGATGTACTTGGCTTGACATATAAATATTCCTTTCTCTTACTGAGATATTTAAAGCCCTAAGAAGTATGTCAGCTCACCAAGTAAATATATCTCAAACGCACTTTGCATCTTTGTAGAAAATTTCTTACTTAATCGATCATCATTGCTACCAAATATTATATCATCCACATATACCTCAACGATTGTTAAATTATCTTTATCTATTTGTACATAAATATTGCTATCAACAGTACCTTTCTTGAACCCTTGTTGACGTAGATATCCATCAAGACAAGCATACCATGCTCTGGGAGCCTGCTTGAGACCATATAGAGCCTTCTTTAACCTGCAAACATAGTCTTCTTTTTGTGATAGTAGAAAACCTTTAGGTTGTTCGATGTAAACTTCTTCTTCTAATTCTCCATTCAGAAATGCTGACTTAACATCCATTTGGTAGACTTTGATTTTTCTTGAACATGCATAGGCGAGAAACATTCGTATGGCTTCCATTCTGGAAACTAGTGCAAATGTTTCGTCGAAATCAATTCCTTCCACTTATGCATAGCCTTTGCAAACTAATCTTGCTCTGTTTCTAGTAACCTGCCCATCTTCATTCAATTTGTTCCTGAACACCCATTTAGTCCCAATGACATTTTTATCTTTTCGTCATGGAACTAATTCCCAGGTGTTATTCTTCTCAATTTGATCCAATTCTTCATTCATAGCTGCTATCCAATGTTCATTCTGGCTGGCTTCCTCAAAACTACTAGGCTCAAAGGTTTCTAGAAAAGCAACGTGAGCTTGTTGTGATGAACGAAGCTGTCAACCTTCATTTATGTCACCAATGATTTGATTTGATGGATGGTTCTTTTGAATCCACTCGTTTGTTCTCCTTGCAGGAGCTTCTTGTTGTTGTTCTGGTATATCTTGATGATCATTGTTTACTTCTTCCTCGTTGATAGTTGCTTCTTGTTCTACAATTTTATCTGTGTCTTTTTCAGCCTCTGTCTCAAGTTTCAAAGATTCTAGATCCTCATCATTACTCGCTAGAACACCATCTTCGTCATATGCTCTCCACTATCTGTTTTCGTCTTAGATTATAGAATTTATAGGCCTTTCTTTTGCGTGATTAACCAAAAAAGATACCTTCATCAACACGTGATTCAAACTTACCCAAATTTTGATCTTCTCTTTTGATATAAAATTTGCTTCCGAAGATTCTAAAATATTTTACATTAGCTAGTTTTCCTTTCCATAATTCATATGGAGTCTTGTTGCAATTATTTCTAAGAAGACTTCGATTGATAATGAAGATTGTCGTATCAATTTCTTGAACCCAGAATTTTTCATTCAATTTTGAGTCTTTCAACATTGTTCTACCCATTTCCTATACAGTTCTATTCTTTCTTTCAGCAACTCCATTTTGC
Organism: Pinus albicaulis; assembly: GCA_034641835.2. Classification (NCBI taxonomy): domain Eukaryota; kingdom Viridiplantae; phylum Streptophyta; class Pinopsida; order Pinales; family Pinaceae; genus Pinus; species Pinus albicaulis. The sequence continues at coordinate 1,466,663,794 of CM076579.1, read as the reverse complement.
TGAGGTGTTCGTGTTGTTGAAAATTTCCTTTTTATTCCATTTTCGTCACAGTATTGCTAAAATAATTTGGAAGTGAATTCTCCACCATTATCTGATCTTAAAAAATTTATTTTCAAATCAGTTTCATTTTCAACCAAATCCTTGTAGATCTTAAAGAACTCAAATGCTTCAGATTTTTTCTTTAGGAAACTGACGGCTGTCATCATGGTATAGTCATCTATCATTAACATGAAATATAATTCTCCGTCTAAGCCTTTTGTTCTCATAGGACCACATAGATCAGTATATATCAATTCCAATGGATGTGATGAAAAGTGTTCTTTTGTTTTAAATTTGACTTTTGTCTGCTTGCCATGCCGACATGCCTCACATAGTGTGTTGGAAGGTTTTAAGATTCTTGGAATTTCTTGTACTGCTTCCTTTTTTATTATCCTGACAAGATTTTCAAAGTTTATGTGACCCATTCATTTATGCCATAACCAAATTTCATCTTCTTTAGCTAGTAGACATGCTTTAGTTGCTTCATCCAGAACATATATGTCGTTTGGAGCTCGACTTGCTGTAGCCACAATTTTACCATACCTGCCTTTCCTAATTTCACATTTTGTGGAGTTAAATAGCATTGTGTGTCCTTGATCACACATTTGTCCAACACTGAGCAGATTGTGATTTATGTTTTCGACCAATAGAACATTCTTGGCTATAACATCTTTGCTTCCGAGAGTGATGGTACTTGATCCTATAACATTTGAAGATCCATCATTTCCAAAGGATATGGTTCCATCCTTCTTCTCTTTCAGAGATACAAATTTCTTTCTATCTCCAGTCATATGCATTGAGCAACCGTTGTCAACATACCACACATCTTTATATTTTTGAGCCTTGAGAGCGAGAGCACAATTATCAGTCTTCTTCTTCTTCAATGTTCGTTCATTCTGTGGCTTCGAAGATTCTTCTGGAGGATTTTCAAGTCTGCAGTCTCTGGCTATGTGTCCAAAGTTATGACATTTGTAACATTCCATATTATTTCTTAAATGTTCAAATCTATTGATGTTTCGTTGAGCCCTGGAAGGTTCATATTTGAAGAATCTCTTGGAATTGTATTGGTTCCTAGGGTACGTGCGACATTCTACAGCTTTATGACCAAATTTTCCACATGAATAAAAATAGCCATGAAAAATATGTTCGTACCTGGATGAAAATATTCGTCGAGGAATCGTCTTCCAAGGATGTGCTTGCGAATCTTGTCTAATGAAGTCTTCATGTATGTTAGATCTCATAGGTTCATTGTATTTTGTTGTAGAAGGTCCTGCTTCTTCTTCTTTGTAACCAAGGCCAGTTCTGTCATTGTAAGATCGTTGATTATTGATGAGTTCTTCCAATGCCCTTGAGCTGTTGGCATACTTTTGGATAGTTTTTCCCTTCTTCACTTCCTTACACAGCGAGACTACTTCGGCTTCTAATGCTTCCCTTTCTTGGTTTCTTTCTTCCAACTTTTTTTGAAGTGACTCTTCAATACATTTGTGTTCTTCAACCTCAATTTTGAGACCTTGAACTTGTTCTTCAAGAGTATTGGAATGGATATTCTCAGCATTGAGTTCTTTTATAAGCTTGATTGCCTCATAAAATTCTTCTATGGTCAACCCTTCTTCTTCATTGTTTGATACTTCTTGTTTATTGTGCTTGGCCATAAACATACTTTCTCATTAGCTTCTTCTTTGTTGTCACTTTCTTCATCGGATGATGAGCTATCTTCTTTAGGGAGAAATTTCCTTTTGGATCCTTTCTTTTTGCCTTGCTTGTTGAATTTCTTAAAGCCTTTCTTTCCTTTTGAGTTGCCATCACTTTTTTTCAGACATTTTTCTACGAAATGCCCAACCTCACCACAACCGAAACATATCAATGGAAGTTTACCTTCGAATTTTCCCTTACCAGGTTTTAGTTTTCTCTTAAAGTAAGCATATTCTTCATCTGAAAGACCTTCTCCATCATCTCCCTTTTCTTCACACTTGCAGGTGCATGTCATTTCAATTGAAGGTTGTTTGTCCTTATTGGTTTGCTTAGATGCAACGAATGCAGTTTCTAGATTTGAAGTACCCTTTTCTTTGTCAAGTCTCATTTCATATGCTATGAGAACTCCATGTAATTCTTCCTTGCTGAGTTTGTCCAGATTTGCACTGTATTCTAAGACCGATACCTTTGGGTTGAATCTCCCTGGTAATGTTCTAAGAATCTTCCGTATAATAGTCTTCTCGTCAACTGGCTCTCCCAATCCTTCCAAAGTATTGGTTATTTCATCAACGTATTGGAAGTATGCAACAATGTTGCAATCTTCTTTCATTCTGAGTTGCTCAAATTTTTCTCTATAGATTTGAAGCTTTGCTTCTTTGACATTTGAGTCACATGCATATATATTCTCAAGCTTGTCCCATACATTTTTGGCGGTTTTACAACCCAACACCTTATGATAAGCAGATTCAATAATTCCACTGATAATAATATTCTTTTCTTTTGCATCATTTACCAAATTCTTCTTACCTTGTTCATCCGCAATTTATGTAAATCCATTTTGAACAGTGTCCCATACTTCGTAACCTTGCGCCAAGAGATAGACCTCCATTTTTCCTTTCCAAAGTGCATAATTATTTTCATTGAATAGAGGTACACCATTCTTGTTTTGCTCCATGACCTCTTCCAGTTGTTAAACTGCTATTGAAGGAACCAAGATCTGATACCAATTGTCGGAAATACTAAGAGGGGGGGATGAATCAGTATTCCTTTCAATTAGAGCATTAGTTAATCTTCAATTATTATCATTGTTTTTACAATGATAGCAGAAAACAAGAGGAACACAAATGCACATAGTTCTTAAGGTGGAAACCCACTCAGGGACAAAGACCACCTAATGCTTTTCTAATAATTCTTTAATATTCAACTCCAATTGAAAATAAAGGTCCAACTTCCTAGAATCTAGAAAAACATTCTTCTCTAGATCCCACTGGATGGAAAGTCCAACGCCCAAGATTCTTTAGTAGTCAACTAAATGTATGCCCCAACACCCAATGAGCTACAACTCACCCTAACACCACCCTACCACCCTATAGAAGAATAAAAGAAGAATGGACTCCCGTACCAGGGAAAATGGTCCACTTTACAATGATATAGAATGGTGTAGAAGAAGAAGATATACTAGACCATAACCCCAACTTTGACACAACCACCTAATGATGATCCTAGACCTCCCAACACTGCCTCTTCAACCCTTGGCGGATAGACACTAGTACAATTTGTACAATAATGTATTTACAATGACTAAGTACAATGATACCTTTACAATGATTGTATGCAGTGCTGCCCACTTGAAGACTTCATATGATGAACTTCTTGCTGCTATTATGCACCTTGGTTGCTGCTCTTGTCACGCTACCCTCTTGTAAACAATACGTGCTTTCTTTTGCCATAGAAAGTCTGGTCCTTTGCAACCCTTGACAACACATGATCTAGATTTTTCTTGCCTTCTAGGAGCTCGATATTGAATCTGATGTATCTTTGTTATTTCAGATCCTCAATATTTTGTTTTTGTTCCTCTTATTCCTCTTTCCAATGCCACAGGTCTGACCCAATTTGGATTCTTCAAGAAAGAGTTATGTCCAATCTCTCACAATGCCCTAATTATGGATTGTTTCAGTAGAGTGCACTTGTACAACGTGCCATGTGTCACTGTTTCTTCATTTGGCTCTAAAAATGATAGAGAAAAAATTATATACTGTTCAATATCTTCCACTTTTTACGGAATTCCAATCCGATACTCGAAGAGTTATGACGATTTTACCAAGGTCACTTCTTTGAGATGAATTTCAGGAGCCTGCAAAAACCCTAAATTCCATAGATCAAATCTCCAAAAATATTGCGCACTTTGATCTGAAATTTTTACAACATCTTCCTCAGGATTTCGGCTTTGCCTCATAAAAATTTAAGCTTCTGAACCTTCGTAGAAAAAATTTAGAGCGCAAATGCCACGATGACCTATTTCAGATGGCTAAATCCCTTGCCTAAGGAGGAAATGAAGATCACAATTTATATAAATGCTTAAGTTGAGAGGGGCTTTAACAAGTGAACGTGGGAGGGATTTTAGGAGCTTAAAAAATATTAATTATGACTTTTCAATGACCCATGCCACAACCCCATGGGGTTTTAGCCCACTAACTAGGGGTACAAACTTCAAACATGAATATCTCTCAAACCGTGAAGAATTACATGGCATGCAATATATCAACGGAAATATCTCGACAAGTAGAAACTATCAAAAGCATTATTGACCCAGAATATATTAATTTGGTAGGTAAAAGTTCCTATGAAATATTGGGGTAGCCCCTAGTGCTACTTGGGTTGACGTCAATGACAACGGGTGTCCCGACGAGAAGCGTACCACGAAGGCTGAAGGCCCGAGCTTGATGCAACACGAATGGAGTCCCTACATCACGGCACGGATAAACCGAGCCACGACCGATTCAATGGATACATGGCTCTCATGAGCAAGTGCATTGTCACAGAAACCATCTTCCTTTGAGGAGACGACGGGAGCCCAAATGGGTAGATGCCATGGTGGAGGGTAACGTGACTACATTGTCAGAAACAGTGCTTGGGATATTGTTCCAAGGCCGGTGGGTAAATCAGTGGTGGATTCGAAATGGATCTACAAGGTAAATCAAGCTGCTGATGGGAGCGTTGAGAAGTATAAGGCAAGATTTGTTTCCTGGGGATTCTCACAAATCGAGGGGATTTATTATGAAGAAACTTTTGCACCTGTTGCACGGTATTCTTCCATAAGGACCATCCTTGCTCTCTCAGCGCAAATGGGTTGGTACATTCATCATATGGATGTGAAGACTACATTCCTTAATGGGATCATTAAGGAAGAGGTGTACATTGAGCAGCCTGAAGGATTTGAGATCTTCAGCAGCGAGTCGCATGTGTGCAGGCTCAAAAGAGCATTGTATGGGCTGAAACAAGCACCTCGTGCTTGGTACACACGGATCGACAACTATTTCACTGGACTTGGCTTCACCAAGAGTGAGGCGGATGCAAACCTGTACCAAATTGTGGTGGAGGGTAAGCTTTTAATCATTGTTATTTATGTTGATGATTTAATGCTAACGAGCAATGAGCAGTTGATACACTCATGCAAGGAGGAACTTGTAAAGGAGTTTGAGATGAAGGATTTGGGCTTCCTTCATTATTTCCTTGGATTGGAAAATGGCAGCGAGAAGGTGAAATGTTTGTGTATCAGGGAAAGTATGCTTAGGAGATACTTTGTTGTGTAACCAACTCAAAAAGAGAAGAAAAGAGATATAAACGCCTTAGAAATGAGCCACTTCGAGGGGGCAACCTCCAATACATTACATAAATGAACAATTCTTGGATGATACAATTCACAAAACCTCCTTTCTATATATAGGAGTCCATGGGGCCATAATGTAATCCTCGTGGGCCACAATGTAATCCTAGCCGACCTAACAATAATAATTTAAGGGCACAATAATAACAAAATGGGGGTTACAAGGGTACAATAATAACAATAAGGGGTTTACACTAACAATAATAAGGGGCTATACTAGTGACATAGGGACCTAACATGCCCCTCTCCTTCAAAAAAAGTGTTGTCCTCAACACTTGAGTAGCTCCGGGTGCTTCTGTATAAAATTCTCATCCTCCCATGTAGAATCTTCAGTGGGTAAGTTCTTCCACTTGATGAGATACTCGGAAATTGATCGATTCCGTAGTTGTCGAGTTCTTTTTTCCATGACTGCTTCAGGTTCCAATATGATTTTCCCTTCCCCATCAAGTTCTGGCAATACTGTTTGAACTGGAAGATCTTCACCTATAACCTTCTTTAAGCATGAAACATGGAAAACCGGATGTACTCGCGAAGAAGCAGGAAGCTCCAATTTGTATGCCATAGTACCAATCTTTTGCAACACCTTGTAAGGACCATAGTACTTTGGCGATAATTTATTATCCTTCTTAGCTTGCTTGAGGGACATTTGTTCGTATGGTTGTAGCCGTAAAAATACCCAATCTCCTACATCAAAACTTCTCTCGCTGCGATGTTGATCTGCCTGTTGTTTCATTCGATTTTGTGCCAAATTAAAGTTATCCTTTAAGAGTTGGAGAACTTCTTGCTGATGCTCGATGTGATCTTCCACTGCTTGAACCTTCGAATTTTCCCTTAAAGATGATGTGATGGATGGTGGAGGATATCCATAAAGTGCCATAAATGGGGTCATTTTTGCTGCAGTATGGAAGGAAGTGTTATACCACCATTCAGCAAGAGGTAACCACTTGACCCATTGTGTTTGTTTATCAGATACAAAACAACGAAGATATCCTTCCAAACATTTATTTACTATCTCGGTTTGACCATCAGATTGAGGATGATAAGATGAGCTATGAGCTAATTGAGTACCCAAACAAGAAAATAACTCCGTCCAAAAATTTCCAGTAAAAATGGGATCTCTGTCGCTCACAATAACCCTTGGGCTTGCATGTAGCTTTTGAATTCTATCCATAAATGTAGTAGCAACTGTACTTGCTTTAAATGGATGAGATAATGCACAAAAGTGTGCATACTTGGTAAGTCTATCAACTACCACCATGATGACACTCTTCCCTTCGGACTTAGGTAAACCTGTGATAAAATCCATTGAAATCTCCTCCCAACGTTGACTTGGAATGGATAAAGGTTGTAGAAGTCCTGGGGTCTTAATTGTTTCCACTTTATTCTGCTGGTAAACCAAACATTCCGCCACAAACTTTTGAATATCAGATTTAAGGCCATCCCAAAAAAATTCTTTCTTCACCCTGTGGTAAGTTTTTAAAAATCCTGAGTGTCCTCCTAAAGGAGAAGTGTGCAATTCCAAAAGAATCTTTTGTTTTAGTCGGGAATTCTTACAAAGATATAAGTGATCTTTGTACCATAAGGAATCATTTTTCCAACTAAATGTATCAGACGTACTAGGATCTTGTTGCAACTTTTGAATGAGTGTTCACACTTCTTCGTCCTTCTTCCATTCATCTCTTGCTTTGGTTATCCAATCTGGTTGGATAATAGAAATGGCACAAAGCAATGCTTCCACCTCTTCATTCTTTCTTGAGAGTGTATCTGCAACAACATTAAGCTTTCCTTTTTTGTAGATTATTTCAAAGTCATAACCCAACATCTTTGTGACCCATTTTTGCTACTCTTCTGAAGATAGTCTTTGTTCCAAAAAGTGTTTAAGACTATCATGATCAGTTCTTACCTTGAAGTGTCTTCCCATTAGGTAAGTTCGCCATTTCTTTAGTGCATGCAGTATTGCTAACATTTCCTTCTCATAAATAGGTTTCTGTAAATACTTTCCTTTGATTGGACGAATTTCAAAAGCAATGGGTCTTCCTTCCTGCATTAAAATCGCACCAATTCCATTTCCTGAGGCATCACATTCCACAATAAAGGTTTTTGTGAAGTCTGGTGTAGCTAAGACCGGTGCTAGGCACATTGCCTCTTTAAGACGTTCAAAGGCCTTAGTTGCTTCAGAAGTCCATGAAAATGCATCTTTCTTCAATAATGTTGTTAGAGGTGCTGCTATTCTCCCATAATTCTTAACAAACTTGCGATAATACCCCGTTAACCCGAGAAATCCTCGCAACTTCTTTATGGTTGTGGGGACTTTCCATTCCTTAATGGCTTTAATTTTGTTAGGGTCTACCTTAACACCCTCGTGAGATACAATATGACCCAGATATTCCACCTCTTGTACTCCAAAGAAACATTTGGATTTTTTTGCATATAATTGTTTCTCCCGCAATAGTTTGAGCACCCTGTCAACATGTTCAACATGATCCTTCCAAGACCTGCTGTAGATTAGTATATCATCAAAAAATACTATCAAAAATTTTCTAAGGAAGGGTTTGAAAATGGAATTCATCAACCCTTGAAATGTAGAAGGTGCATTGGTAAGGCCAAAAGGCATGACCAAAAATTCATAATGACCCTCATGAGTTCGAAATGCTGTTTTTGGAATATCTTCGGCCTTCATTCTAATTTGATGATATCCTGAACGAAGATCCAACTTGGTAAAATAAATTGCTCCATGTAATTCATCCAATAATTCATCAATCACAGGAATGGGAAATTTATCTTTAATGGTGAGCTTATTGAGCTCCCTATAATCCGGACACATTCGCCATGATCTATCCTTCTTGTGTACCAATACTACGGGAGCAGAGAAAGAATTTTGACTAGGTTGAATTATACCCGCCTCTAACATTTCTGCAATCATACTTTCAATTTCGCTCTTTTGGAAGTAAGGATATCTATAAGGCCTGATGTTTGGAGGAACACTTCCTCGAATCAAATGAATAGCATGATCATGATCACGAATAGGTGGGAGTCCTTTGGGAGTTTCAAACACCTTGGAATGATTGTCCAAGACTGGTTGGAGATCTGCAGAAATAGATGATTTTGATGTTGGAACTTCTAGTGAGCATAATTGTGCAATTACGCCTCGTTGTTCTTTCTTTAGAAGCTTTGTCATGACATTAGAGCTTATTATCCTTCCTGGCTTCCCCGCAATACTCCGTAATTCAACTTCCTTTCCTTCTGAAAAAAATTTCAAGAAAAGTTCTTGAAAATTAAAAGCTACCGTCCCCAAAGATTGTAACCATTGTACTCCTAGTACAACATCAGCACCTCCCATAGGAATGGCAAGCATTGGACTAGTCAATACATATTCCCCCATGGTTAGCTTGATATTATGGCATTTTCCTGAGCAATTTATAGTTCCTCCATTTGCAACCATCACTTGACATTCTGGTGCTGGGTATAGGAAACAATTTAATTCCTTGGCTACCTTACAATGAATAAAATTATGGGTGCTAATTGAATCAATCAACACTATTACCTTTTTCTTCTTGATTTGTCCTTCTATCTTGAGAGTTTGAGGAGTGGTAATTCCTGCCAGTGCATTACACGATATGGTCGGATTTATTTCTTCCTCTTCTAGGGCTGGTTCCTGGTGTATATCCTCTTCTTCTTCATTTTCTTCTTCCTCTTCACAATCTATGTAAAATAATTTCTTCTCAGCACACTTATGACCTTTAGTGTATTTGCTATCACAACCGTAGCAAAGCCCTTTTGCTCTTTTTTCTTCCAATTGTTGTGGTGTCAACCTTGTAGGTTGTGGAAATCTAGGCGTAGCAACACTTCCTTCTTTATAGAATTGAGTGGTAGGCTTCCTTGTCGCCATAATTTTACATTCAACTTTTCTTGCCAACCCGAATGCCTTCTCCAATGAATCAGGTTCCAAAACGCGAACTTCATGTTGGATGTTATCCTTTAAAGTGCCTATGAAGAGATCAATCCTGTGTTCCTCTGGAATATCAGTTACCCTTATATTCAATTTTGGAAGTCCTCAATGTGCTGCCCCACTAAACCCTTTTGTTTGAGATTTATCAATTGGCTAAAGAAGGTGTTGCTCTTTGTATCCTCATAATGTGCTATCATTTCCTCCGTAAAAATTGACCAAGTGACAATTTTTTACGGGAGCAAAGCCATCGATACCATACAAATGTATTTTGTTCTAAATGCAAAGTTGCAATGCGTACCTTTTGTGTGTTTTGCACATTATGGAGATCAAAATATTGCTCCATCTGTAGTATCCATGTTACAGGATCCTTTCCATCAAACTTCCTCATATCCATTTTTGGAATATGGTGGTTCTTTCCGCCAACATTTGAGTTTATGGAATCATGATTAACATTTATTTTGTTCTCATCAGGAGGTTCTTCTCCTATATTTCCGCCATTCGGAATCATTTCTGGTTTTAAGCTTGTCATCAAGCCTTCCATGTATGCTTTTAGATCATTCTTCATGTCATCCATCTTAACTTCCATGCCGACTTCCATGCCATCCATCTTAGCCTCCAAACCATTCATCTTAGTTTCCATGCCTTTCTTCAAAACTTCCATTTCATTTTTTGTTGTTCTTTGCGAGAGCGAAATTTGTTGCATTTGCTCTTGTAATTTTGACATGTCATGTTGCCATTCTTCATCTTCATGAGTAATAGTAGAGCCTTCTAAAGGCTTAATGGGTGTTGAATTTTTTTTAGGGGCCATTTCAGACTCCAATATTGATATCTATTCTACAATAGGCCCTTGCAATCAATTCAACTTGATTCTTCAAACAAGACTTATGCAATTCGGAAAAAAAATACACACCTTTTACTAGCTTTGAGGAGCTCGATATTGAAATTGTATTATCTCTGTGCTTGAAAATCTTCGATATCTGAAATTACGCCCTGTAGTAGCCCTCTGAAGCTTCTTTCAAATGCCACAGGTCTGACTTGATTTTGATGCTCCAAGACAAAGTTGTGTCCAATTTCCCACAATGACCTAATTCTGGACTGGTTCAGTAGAGCGAACTTGTACGACTTGCCACGTGTCACTGTTTTGTCCTTTGTCTCTGAAATTGATAGCGAAGAAACTACAGGCTGTGTACTTGTGACCACTTTTGACGGCACTCCAATCCAATCTTCAGAGAGAGAGTTATTGAACTTTTTCCACGATCACCTCTTTGAGATGAAATTCAGGAGCCTGAAAAAGCACTACCTTCCACAGATCATATCTCCAAAAATATTGCGAACCAAGTTCTGAAATTTTTTGACGCATTTCCTCAGGATTTCAGCTTCACACCATATGAATTTCAAACTCTGACCCTTCGTACAAAAAATGTATAGCGCAAATGCCACGATGACCTGTTTATGAGCCTGAAAAAATACCTAACTTCCACAGATGATATCTCCTCAAATATTGCGAACCAAGATCTGAAATTTTTAGACAACCTTCCTCAAGATTTCAGCTTCGCACCCTAAAAATTTCAGCTTCTGAAGCTTCGTAGGAAAAAAGTTATAGCGAAAATGCCACGATGACCTGTTTGGAGCAGCGAAACCCTAGAATCCCAAAGCTCTGATACCAAATGTTGTGTAACCAACTCAAAAAGAGAAGAAAAAAGATATAAACGCCTTAGAAATGAGCCACTTCGAGGGGGCAACCTCCAATACATTACATAAATGAACAATTCTTGGATGATACAATTCACAAAACCTCCTTTCTATATATGAGAGTCCATGGGGCCATAATGTAATCCTAGTGGGCCACAATGTAATCCTAGCCGACCTAACAATAATAATTTAAGGGCACAATAATAACAAAATGGGGGTTACAAGGGTACAATAATAACAATAATGGGTTTACACTAACAATAATAAGGGGCTATACTAGTGATATAGGGACCTAACATACTTAGTAAGTTTCACATGCAAGACTGCAAGCCCATGGATACTCCTCTTCCAGGAAATTGGAGGAAAGAGGATGCTACATCGGCAGAGGTAGTGGATGCTACTATCTATCGACAGTTGGTGGGTACGCTCATGTATTTAGTTAATACAAGACCGAACATATGCTATACGGTGAACCAACTTAGTCAAGCGATGGTTAATCCTACCAAGCTCTTTTGGAAGGCATGCAAGCATGTCCTGAGATATCTCATGGGCACATCTGAGTATGGCTTATGGTACAGACAGACGAATGAGGTGAAGTTGCATGGCTTCACGGATGCAGATTGGGTAGGCAGCCCAACAGATAGAAAGAGCACATCAGGAGGGGTTTTTAGTATCGGATCTACAACAGTTTATTGGTACAATAGGAAACAGAGATCCATGGCACTTAGTTCAGCAGAAGCAAAATACATGGCAGCAATTCAAGATGCATGTGAGGCTATCTAGATGAGGAAGATGCTGATCGGTTTGTTCAGTTATCATTTAGATCCTACAGTGATACATTGTGATAATCAGAGTTGCATTAAACTCTCGATTAATCCCATGTTTCATGATAGATCTAAGCATATAGATATCTGGTATCATCATATCAGATATTGTGTGCAACAGAAGATCATGTTGCTTTAGTAAATTCCTACAGAAGATCAGGATGTAGATATTTTGACGAAGGCGATCACCAGGAAAAAATTCAAATACCATAGAGGCAGGATTAGGGTGAAATTTAATCCCTATCTTGTTTAGAGGGAGTGTTGAGATTCAACAAGATGGTGAGCTTAGTGAAAATTAGGCACCTTCACTAAGTGGGGACTACAGGCTATTTTTAGGTGTATGTCTATTTTTAGACATGGTGAGAATATTCTATAAGTAGTAGGAGGCTATTTGTAGATGGTTGATCAAGTTGGAAAAATAGATGAGATTCTATTTTTAGAAGATTGGGTGAAGTCTATTTATAGATCGCTAATCTAAAAATATATGCATATCGATTATTATTAGCCCTTAATAATAATCCGACAATAAATATCAACTTATTCTCTTGGAGCACTTTATTTCAGTGAAAATATTTGGAAAATCAGTGGGCTGAAGGAATTACGCAATTCCTAGGGTGGTTGGTGACTCATTCATGGAGGACTCAGTTATAACTTATATTGGCAAGTTGTGACAGAGTTGGAAGAGTAGTTATGTGAGCTATTATTTAGTTTAACTCAATTAAGTGAGTTAGAATCAGTTGTGCTAGTTGTATCTAGTTCTAACTGAAGATACACTAGTGAGAGTTTAGTGAATTAATTATTTAATTAATTCACAACTAGAGACTCACTTGCAACTGAACAAATACCTCAGTTAACTACTTTCATGTCAGTTCCAATGGAGACCCAGTGGAGAGATAGGTGAAAGGGTGAGATGGACTATCTGTTGTGATTATAGTGATGCATTCAATGCATCCAAAACACATTGGAGATTCCAATGAGGATTGTGCAGTCAAGGCAAGGCCATATTGAATTCATTCAGGGGTCTTCTTCAGCAGGTATTGTGCAGAGGAGGCAGGTTGTCAGGAGGTAAGAAATTGGTGCATAGATATGCAAATTTCTACATGACAGTGTGTAATGATTGTTGATTGTACTGAGAGCTTGATGTACTAAGCTTTGTATGAGATTGTTACATGTTCCATTGATATACATAATATATGATAGTTGGGTTTTTTAGCTTTAGGCTTTCCCGTTAAACAACTGTGTTTATGTGCGATTGATTTGCTTCATATGTGTTTTCAATTGGCGATTTAATTTACGCAAAGAATTAAGTGGAAGGATTTTGTATTTAACATAAGATTAATTTGTTAGATCAGGGGAGTCTGATAATATACATGCATCTTGTATAATTTCTATAGGCATTCAGGTTGGCAAGAAAAAATGAATGTAAAATTTTGGTGACAAGGAATCCTACCACTCACATCTATAAATATGGAAGTGTTTCTACTCATAGTCTTCCACAGACTACAAGGTTGACACCACAACAATTGGAAGAAAAAAGAGAAAAAGGGCTTTGCTAAAATTGTGATAGCAAATACACTAAAGGTCATAAGTGTGTTGAGAAGAAATTATTTTACATAGATTGTGAAGAGGAGGAAGAAAATTAACAAGAAAATTCAAAAGAAGAGGATATACACCAGGAACCAACCCTAGAGAGAGAAGAAATGAGTCTGACCATATCCTCTAATGCATTGGCAGGAATTACAACTCCTCAAACTCTCAAGATAGAAGGACATATCAAGAAGAAAAAGGTAATAGTGTTGACTGATTCGGGTAGTACCCATAATTTTATTCATTGTAAGGTAGCCAAGGAAATGAATTGATTCCTATACCCAACACCAGAGTTTCAAGTGATGGTTCCAAATGGAGAAACTATAAATTGCTCTGGAAAATGACATAATATCAAGCTAACCATGGGGGAATAGGTATTGAATAATCCAATTCTTTCCATTCCAATGGGAGGTGCTGATGTTTTACTAGGAGTACAATGGTTACAATCTTTGGGGACTGTAGCTTTTAATTTTCAAGAACTTTTGTTGAATTTTTTTTCGAAAGGAAAGGAAGTTGAATTATGGGGCATTGTAGGGAAGCCCAGTAAGATAATAAGCTCTAATTTCATGAAAAATATTCTGAAGAAAGAACAATGAGGCATAATTGCAAAATTATGCCCAGCAGAAGTTCCAACATCAAAATCATATATTTCTGCAAATCTCCAAAAAGTCTTGGAAAATTATTCCAAGGTGTTTGAAACTCCCAAAGGACTCCCACATATTCGTGATCATGATCATGGTATTTATTTGAGTCCAGGAAGTGTTCCTCCAAACATCAGGCCTTACAAATATCTTTATGTCCAAAAGAGTGAAATTAAAGGTATGATCGTAGAAATTTTAGAGGCTAGTATAATTCAACCTAGTCAAAGTTCTTTCTCTACTCCAGCAATATTGGTGCACAAGAAGGATGGATCATGGCGCATGTGTCCGAATTATAGGGAGCTCAATAAGATCGCTATTAAGGATAAATTTCCCATTCCTATGATTGATGAATTATTGGATGAATTACATGGATAAATTTATTTTACCAAGTTGGATCTTCGTTCAAGATATCATCAAATTAGAATGAAGACTGAAGATATTCCGAAAACAACATTTCGAACTCATGAGGGTCATTATGAATTTTTGGTCATGCCTTTTGACCTTACCAATGCACCTTCTACATTTCAAGGGTTGATGAAGTCCATTTTCAAACCCTTCCTTAGAAAATTTGTGTTAGTATTTTTTGATGATATACCAATCTACAAAAGGTCTTGGAAGGATCATGTTCAACATGTTGACAGGGTGCTCAAACTATTGGAGGACAAACAATTATATGCAAAAACCTCCAAATGTTTCTTTGAAGTACAAGAGGTGGAATATCTAGGTCATATTGTATCTCAAGAGGGTTTTAAGGTAGGCCCTAACAAAATTAAAGCCATTAAGGAATGGAAAGTCCCCACAACCGTAAAGAAGTTGCAAGGATTTCTCGGGTTAACAGGGTATTATCACAAGTTTGTTAAGAATTATGGGAGAATAACAACACCTCTAACAAAATTATTAAACAAAGATTCATTTTCATGGACTCTTGAAGCAACTAAGGCCTTTGAACATCTTAAAGAGGCAATGTGCCTAGCACTGGTCTTAGATACGCCAGAATTCACATAAACCTTTATTGTGGAATGTGATGCCTCAGGAAATGGAATTGGTGCTATTTCAATGCAAGAAGGAAGACCCATTTCTTTTGAAAGTCGTCCAATCAAAGGAAAGTATTTATAGAAAGCTATTTATGATAAGGAAATGTTGGCAATACTACATGCACTAAAGAAATGGTGACCTTACCTAATGGGAAGACACTTCAAGGTAAAAAATCATCATGATAGTCTTAAATAATTTTTGGAACAAAGACTATCTTTAGAAGAGCAGCAAAAATGGGTCACAAAGACGTTGGGTTATGACTTTGAAATAATCTACAAAAAAGGGAAGCTAAATGTTGTTGCATATGCACTCTCAAGAAATGATGAAGTGGTGGAAGCATTGCTTTTTGCCATTTCTATTATCCAACTAGATTGGATCACTGAAGCAAGGGATGAATGAAAGAATGACGAAGAAGAGTGGACACTCATTCAAAATTTGCAGCAAGATCCTAGTACATCTGATACATTTAGTTGGAAAAATGATTCCTGATGGTAAAAATATCGCTTATATCTTTGTAATAATTCCCAACTAAAACGAAATATTCTATTGGAATTTCACACCTCTCCCTTAGGAGGACACTCAGGATTTTTAAAAACTTACCTCAGGGTGAAGAAATAATTTTTTTGGGATGGCCTTAAATCTGATATTCAAAATTTTGTGGCGAAATGTTTGGTTTTCCAGCAAAATAGTGTTCAAACAATTAAGACCTCGAGTCTTCTACAACCTTTATCCATTCCAAGTCAACGTTGGGAGGAGGTTTCAATGGATTTTATCACAATTTTACCTAAGTCTGAAGGAAAGAGTGTCATCATAGTGGTAGTTGATAGACTTACCAAGTATGCACAATTTTGTGCATTATCTCATCCATTTAAAGAAAGTACAGTTGCTACTGCATTTATGGAAACAATTCAAAAGCTACATGGAAACCCAAAGATTATTGTAAGCGACAAATTATTTTCGGATGGAATTATTTTCTTGTTTGGGTACTCAACTAGCTCATAGCTCATCTTATCATCCTTAATCCGATGGGAAAACTGAGATAGTGAACAAATGTTTGGAAATATATCTTCGTTGTTTTTTATTTGATAAAAAAACACAATGGGTAAAGTGGTTACCTCTAGCTGAATGGTGGTATAACACTTCCTTCCATACTGCAGCAAAAATGACCCCATTTATGGCACTTTATGGATATCATCCATTTTCCATCACATCATATTTAAGAGAAAATTCTAAAGTTCAAGAAATGGAAGATCACATCGAGCATCAACAAAAAGTTCTCCAACTCTTAAAGGATAACCTAAATTTGGCACAAAATCTAATGAAACAACAAGTAGATCAACATCATAGTGAGAGAATTTTTGATGCAGGAGACTGGGTGTTTTTACGGCTAGAACGATACAAATAAATGTCCCTCAAACAAGCTAATAAGGATAATAAATTATTGCTAAAGTAGTATGGTACGTACAAGGTGTTACAAAATATTGGTACTGTTAGAGTCGGTCTCGTCATCCCTCTGTCAGAGATCAAAATTTCTCTTTTTTCATTCCATTTTAGGTGTCTCACTCAATCAGTTGCATTCCGCTAGGGGCATCGATCATATGACGGTAGGGGGCTTTTTACTCATTTTCCTCATGTCTTGTACCTGCTGGTTCATGTCAGTTCATCGAAATCATTTACAGTCATTTACAGTCCTGTTTGGTCTCTTGGTCAGAAAAGAGTCATTTCAGTCATTAGGTCTAGGGTTTCATCTTCAGAAAGTATAATAGTGCCAGCAGGCACACGAGGGAGGTTCAAATAAGTTTTCATTTCAAAAATTTCATCGTTATAATGATTGATCGTGACTTTTCTTCAAAACTCTGTTTTGAAGAAAAATCATCAATTTCTTCTTTTGTAATAAATGCCATGTAATTTTCAAAGTTTCTTCAGTTTTGAAATTCTTCAGGCGCAGCCCTGGTCACCTTTGCCAAATTCCATGACAGTCATCCCTGCAAAAAATAGGCAAAAGTTTCGTCATTCAACTCAAAAACTCAAAGGAAACAAGCAAAACAGAGTTTGTATTAAAAAGTGAAAAGTGTCAAAGTTTGCGCATTACAAAAGTGGGTTTGCCTAAATGAAAATCAAAACTCCTTGATATATATAAGATATTTCAATTTCAAACTCCAATTGCATACCAAATACATCAAAGAGCCAGGTGAAAACGTGAAGGAAGCAAAAGTCAGTGTGAAAGCCGAAACTGTGGTGAAGGTAACCTGCACGGTGCATTGGGTGAAGGTCGCGGTGCATAGGTCCACTTTGCACAGTGTATTTTTGTTCCTGCACAGTGCATATAAAGTGCATGACGCAAAGGGCCAACACCAAGATTTTTGACATTGCCTCCAAGAAATTCCAAATCGCTCGGTCTAGCTTCTCCATGTAAGTTAGATTGATCTTGTATGAGCCGTTAAAAAGAGTTTGGTAGTGTTTTAAAGTGAATTATAAGAGTTTGAATGCCAAAATCATAAACCCTATCTTCTTGATAAAACTGCTCCTTAGGATTTTTGTGTTGAAATTTTAAAACAGTTTTTGGTGCCAAACATTTTCACCTCCCCACCTTATTTTTCCCATTTCCCCTCACTGTAATCTCATTACTACAGTCCATTCTCCTATCTCCCTACATCCCTAAAGCCACTTATACTCATTTCATTCCCATTGTCCCCATCCCGATTGTAAATTTCCTCAAACCCCAAGGTTGTTCCAAGAAACCACGTGACTGCCCAAAACTCTTTAATTCATAGTTTCACTTGATAATAGTCTATTATTTCCGTCATTTCCACCACCCTATCCCTCCATATTCCCTCACTTGTTATCATATATTTGGCAACAAAAACCAAAGACACCAAAACTCCTCATATTCACCTTAGGCAACGTAGATGAAGAAGGCATCAAGGAGGCGTGAAAAGGCATAATTTTGGCTGAAGATTCTTTGGCTGAGCATAGCACTTGATCAGGGACCTACAGTCCAAATTTCAAGGAATTTGGAAATTTTTTTGTCAATTTTGAATTTTTTGGTCACAAAACAGATTTTCATGCCCGACGCGTAGCGCCACCTTGCGCACGCTTATAATTGGCAGCTCTTCAGGGGGAAAACTTTGCATTTCTGGATTTTTTATGAAAATTTATGCATGCTCATGGATTACCTAAGGATTTCATCAAGTTCTGGGTTGTCTAAAGGGTCAAAAACACCTCAAAAATGGCCTTTCTGCCACTTTTTGCACATACAGGAAGCAGTGTTGGGAGATTTGATTTTTGGAGGGGCACATGGAAACCAAATCCAGAAATTCCACTTGATTTGGAAAGTAGATAGGTAGGGCTTTCCAACGAGCTATCATGAGCTCAATTTGGACTTCGGGAAGGGCCTCACAATCAGCTCCAAACTTGTGCTATGCATAGAGATTTTGGGCGCGGCGCATAGAGAATTTTGGCCTATTTTTCACTCAGCAGCTCTGAATTTCGCCTAGTTTTGACCAGTTTCACTTTTTCATGTAAATATTGATGTACCTTGATGTAATTTCATGACCATGATTTATTTTTGGTACATTTTTACTTGTTCTAGAAGATTCATTCACCAAAAGGTGAAATGTGAGTGAATGGATCAGTTTCCTAGCATATAGAGGCAAGTTGTTTTCATTGCCTATTTTTCAGTTCCTAGTTTAGATATGGTTGAAAAAAATCCTAGAATGATGAGATCGACCCCTATAGGCATGGGGAGGAGTTAGGCTTGTCTATATTATGTATTTTCTTAGTCATTTTCAGGGTTGGACATTTGGGATTGCATAACACTTCATTGTACATTTCATTCTACAATTTTGGCAAAGGAATAGACCAGGGTTGGCAGCCCTCTTTGGGATCCTTGTGGATCTGTGCTTTTGATGGTGTTTTATCTATGTACTTGTAATTTCACTGATGTTTATGTGTACCATTTTCCTTCTCCTTTCTTCTTAGATTAAACAAATCAGTGTTAAAGGTGGAATTCAGTAGCTTGCTTTGCTCTGCCTTTAGTTTTGTTTAATTTTATATGTTTTCATCTGTTTGAGGAGGACTCTTGAGACCCTCTTTCCCTCTTCAACTCCTCACCAATCTTATCCATCCATTCATTTGATCTGAAGCATCAAAATGATTGCCTTCCTTTCCCCAATCAGAACTCTGCAAAAACTAGGCCTTATCCCCGCACCCAAAACTGCCTTTCCCTTTTTTCGAACAAAACCCCCCAAAACACAATCAAACTCCTTTACTTATATACCTAGCCTAAAATTAGCTTCTATTTCAGTCATCTCAAGCCCCATTGATTACTTTTCGCTGAGATTGACCCAGAGAGAGCCCTCTCCTGTTCTGGTAGGGCTAGCTACCAGACTGAGCGTGGTTTGATGTTACCCTGAACTCTGCCTTCCTTCAGCCTGAGGTAGATATAGGCAATAACAGGTACTATGGCATAGAAATTGGAGCTTCCTTCTTCGTCTCGAGTGCACCCAGTTTTCCATGTTTCATGCTTAAGGAGGGTTATTGGTGACAAAATTCCAGTTCAAATAATATTGCCAGAACTTGACGAGGAAGGAAAAATCATCTTGAAACCTAAAGCAGTCACAGAAATAAGAACTTGAAAGTTATGAAATCGATCAATTTTAGAGTATCTCATCATGTGGAAGAACTTACCCACTGAATATTCCACATGGGAGGATGATAATTTTATACAGGAGCCTCCAGAGTTACTCAAGCATTGAGGACAACACTTTTTTGAAGGAGAGGGGCATGTTAGGTACCTATATTACCAGTGTAGTCCCTTATTGTTGTTAGTGCAGCCCCCTTATTGTTATTATTGTACCCCTGTAGCCTCCATATTGTTAATATTGTGCCCCATAAAAAGCCACTATTGTTATTTTTGTGCCCTTACATTATTATTGTTAGGTTGGCTAGGATTATATTGTGACCCCATGGACTCCTATATATAGAAATGAGGTTTTTTCAATTGTATCATCCAAGAATTGTTCATTTATGTAATGTAAAGGAGGTTTCCCCCTTGAAGTGGCTAATTTCTAAGGCATTGATCTCTCTTTCCTTCTATTTTGTGAGTTGGTTTCATAACAGAACTAGTGAGAGGTCACGCAAATTAAATTATATTTAATTCACATGCAGTGATCAATCAAATAACTGATAATTGACTCATAAATAACTCATGCATGTCATTTTTGAGAAATACCTAGTTGATATTGGAGTTAAATGGAAGTGTACTATCAGTTTTATAATCATAAATTAGTATAGGTGGTGCATGGAGTCATAGGAAGAGCCTTTATGTGCTGCGCAACTATTATTAGGGAATTTCATCATTAAATAGGGGCCTAATTCCTCATTGAAATACACAAGGAAGTAGGAGCTTGGAAGTCTAGGAAATTGGCTAAGTATTGGCTAGAGTCAGCCTAGGAAGCAATGAGACAGTTAGAGATAATGCAGATATCTCTCAAGCCTGAGAGAAGCATTGTATTGTTTCATATTCTTGAATTAATGCAAATACAGATTGCAGGGTTTTTATTTCAGGATTTCCTTAGATAAATCTTTGTGTTGTGTGATTGAAATTCTTTCTCTTTCTTGTTCATGTGATTATTCAATCATAATTGGTTTCCACAATTTGTAGAATAGATTCAAGTATTTTGTTTTAGCATATTAAAAGATCAGTTGAATCTATGTGGATTTTGTACATGGTATCAAAGCTATATTTATATAAATTTATACCTGGTATCATAGCAGGAATCACTATAGAAGAGAAAAATATGTGTTTTTTTTGAATAGGTGAATCAAATTTGTAGATCTACTCTTCAATACCACTAGAAGAATCATGATATATTTCTATGGATTGAGACTTGAATATGCCCTTGAGATTAGTTCAAATTATTTAGCTTGGAAGGATAGGACGAAAGTAGTGTTGGAGGACAGCGAGTTGAAGGAGTTCATAGAGAGTGATATTCCCAGTCCCGCAACAACTTATGCTCAAAATATTGATGCATGGAAGAAGAATGTAGCAAAGGTGAGAAGGATTTTATTAGAAGGAGTTCGAGATAATATTGTATCAAACCTCCATGGAAAGGAAAATCCATATGTTGGCCTTAATAGTTTTGTTTTAGAAAAAAAATGACAACACGAAGTTGGTGCTGAAGGACAAGCTTAGAAAAATCAATATGGAGGAGGGCGACACAATACCAAAGTACTTGACCAAGTTCACCCTATGTCAGGATGAGCTTGGAAGTGTTGGTGTTACCATTGTTGAGGATGATCTGGTGAGCCTAGCACTTCCAGGCCTTCCCAAGAGCTAGAAAAACTACCACGATTTGGTAAATGGGAGGGATAAGCTACCAGAGTGAGAGAGATTTTGGTCTAAATTAGTGCAGGAAGAGATTGGGAGGAACACCACATACGGGACCTCTTCCAAAGAAATGGAAGAAGACTTTGCATTAGTCAACAAAGGAAATAAATCCAAGGGAAAGAAGTCCCAAGGTTAAGAGCGCAAGAAATACTTGTCCAACATGAAGTTTTTTCATTGTCATGAGTTCGGTTACTTTGCCACGTAATATCCACAGAAGAAGGAAAGCAAGAAGGAGCATGCAGTTGCAACAATAATTGAAGCTCTAGATTCACAATTCGAACTTTATTTCACTTTGATTTCATTCATGGAAAGCACTGTAATGGGATGCATGTGGTATCTCGACAGCGGTTCCTTGTTCCATATGAATGGGAATAGATATCTCTTCAGTGGCTTGGAGGAGAAATACCTCAAGAAGAACACATAGTTTGCATATGATGGGAGGTATAGTGCGACCGGTATCGGTACAGTTACTTTTCTAAGGGATTCTGGCTCCCCTCTCAGACTCACAAATGTGTTGTTTGTTCCAGGACTAAATAAGAATCTTGTTTCCATAGCAATATTAGAAGACCATGTCTATGAAGTGATATTTATCAAAGGAAAGGTTTTCCTTAGACACATCGCCACAAGATGGGTGATTCAAATCAGTGTGCAAGTCAATAACCTATATTCTCTTGAGGTTGAAGATGCATGCAAACCTTTGATAAGAAAAGAAAAGGTTAGAGACTTGGTGGTTGAGCTGTTGATCAGTGGTTGTCATTGATGTCAACCCAAGTAGCACTAGGGGCTACCCAAATATTGCATGGGAATTTTGACCTACCAAATTACTATAATATAGGTCAAGAATGCTTTTGATGGTTTCTACTTGTAGAGATGTTTTCGATGATATATGGCACGCCACGTAATTCTTCACGGTTTGAGAGATATTCATGTTTGAAGTTTGTAGCCCCGGTTAGTGGGCTAAAACCCCATGGGGTTGTGGCATGGGTCATTGAAAATTCAATAATTAATAATTTTTAAGCTCCTAAAATCCCTCCCACATTCACTTTTTGAAGCTCCTCTCAACCTAAGAATTTATATAAATTGTGATACTCATATCCTCCTTATGTAGGGATTTCGCTACCTAAAACAGGTCATCGTGGAATTTGTGCTCTAAATTTTTTTATATGAAGGTTCAGAAGATGAAATTTTTATGAGGAGAAGCCGAAATCCTAAGGAAGCTCTTGTAAAATTTTCAGATGAGGGTGCGTAATATTTTTCGAAGATATGATATGTGGAAGTCAGTGTATTTGCAGGCTCCTGAACTTCATCTCAAAGAAGTGACCTTGGGAAAATCATCATAAATCTCTCTCTGAGTATCGGATTGGAATTATGTAAAAAGTGGAAGATATGACACAAACTTTAGTTTTCTCTGTATCAATTTCAGAGCCGAATGAAGAAACAGTGACATGTGGCACGTCGTACAAGTTCGCTCTAATGAAACAATCCATAATTAGGTCATTGTGAGAGATTGGGCATAACTCTCTCTTGAAGAATCCATTTTAGATCAGACTTGTGGCATTTGAAAGAAGACTCAGAGTACTACTAAAGAACCAAAAATCACATATTTGGGAGCTGAAATAACAAATATACACCAGCTTTAATATCGAGATCCTAAAAGGCAAGAAAAAGCTGGATCGTGTGTTGTCAAGTGCTGCAAAGGACTAGACTTTATTGGGTAGAAAAACAAAGCAAGGTGCAATAGAGGGTAGCAGGACAAGAGCAGCAACTAAGGTGCATAATAGCAGGACAAATTTCAGCACATGAAATCTTCAAGTGGGCGGCACTGCATACAGTCATTATAAAGGTATCATTGTACTAAGTCATTGTAAATGCATCATTGTAAAAATTGTACAAATGGCTATCTGCTAAGAGTTGAAGAGGTGGTGTCAAGAGGTCTAGGATCATCATTAGGTGGTTGTGTCATAGTTGGGGTTATGTTCTAGTGTTTCTTCTTCTTCTACATCATTCTATATCATTGTAAAGTGGACCATTTTCCCTAGTACTGGAGTCCATTCTTCTTTTCTTCTTTAGGGTGGTAGGGTGGTGCTAGGCTAGTGCATGAAGTCACCAATAGGTTCAGGCCTGTGAAAAATTCAGGGTGGTAGGGTGGTGCTAGGGTGAGTTGTAGCTCATTGGGTGTTGGGGCATCCGTTCAGTTAACTACTGAAGAATCTTGGGCGTTGGAGCGTCCATCCAGTAGGAGTTGGAGAAGAATGCTTTTCTAGATTCTAGGGAGTTGGAGCTTTATTTTCAATTGGAGTTGAATATTAAAGAATTATTAGAAAAGCATTCAGGTGGTTTTTGTCCCAGAGAGGGTTTCCACCTTAAAAACTGTGTGCATTTGTGTTCCTTTTGTTTACTGCTATCATTGTACAAACACTGATAATAATTGAAGATTAACTAATGCTCTAATTGAAAGGAATAATGATTCACCCCCCCCTCTCAGTATTTCCAACAATTGGTTTCAGAGCTTGGTTCCTTCAATAGTAGTTTAACAGTTGGACGGAGTTCATGGAGCATACTAAGAATGGTGTACCTCTATTCAATGAAAATAATTATGCAATATGGAAAGTAAGAATGGAGGTCTATCTCTTGGCGCAAGGTTACGAAGTATGGGACATTTTTCAAAATGGATTTACATCAACCGCAGATGAACAAGGTAAGAAGAATTTGGTAAATGATGCAAAAGAAAAGAATATTATTATCAGTGGACTTATTGAATCTATTTATCATAAGGTGTTGGGTTGTAAAACTGCCAAAAATGTATGGGACAAGCTTGAGAATATATATTTAGGTGACTCAAATGTCAAAGAAGCAAAGCTTCAAATCTACAGAGAAAAATTTGAGCAACTCAAAATGAAAGAAGATAACAACATTGTTGCATACTTCCAACACGTTGATGAAATAACCAACACTATGGAAGGATTGGGAGAACCTATTGATGAGAAGAATATTATACAAAATATTATTAGAACGTTATGAGGGAGATTCAAACCAAAGTTATTGGTCTTAGAATATAGGGCAAATCTGTACAAACTCAGCAAAGATGAATTACATGGAGTTCTCATATCACATGAAATGAGACTAGATGAATAAGAGGTTACTTTGCATCTATAAACTGCATTCATTGCATCTAAGAAAACCAATAAGGACAAAAAACCTTCAATTGAAAAGACATGCACCTGCAAGTGTGAAGAAAAGGGAGATGATGAAGAAGCAAAATGTTCGAACATGAGTGATGGCAACTAAAAAGGAAAGAAAGGCTTTAAGAAATTCAACAAGCAAGGATCCAAAAGGAAATTTCTCTCTAAAGAAGATAGCTCATCATCCGATGAAGGAAATGACAACGAAGAAGAAGCTAATGAGAGAGTATTGTTTATGGCCAAGCACAATAAAAAAGAAGTATCAAACAATGAAGAAGAAGGGTTGACCATAGAAGAATTTTCTAAGGAAGAAATCAAGCTTATAAAAGAGCTCAAATCTGAGAAGATCCTTTCCAATACAACAAGTTCAAGGTCTCAAAATTGAAGTTTAAGAACACAAATGCATTGAAGAGTCACTTCAAAAGAAGTTGGAAAAAAGCAACCAAGAAAGGGAAGAATTAGAAGCCGAAGTAGTCTTGCTGCGTAAGGAAGTGAAGAAGGGAAAAACTATCCAAAACTATGCCAACAACTCAAGGGCATTGGAAGAACTCATCAAAAATCAATGATCTTAAAATGACAAAACTGGCCTCAGTTACAAAGAAGAAGAAGCATGACCTTCTACAACAAAATACAATGAACCTATGAGATCTGACATGCATGTAGACTTCATTGGACAAGATTCAAAAGAACAACCTTGGAAGACAATTCCTCGATGAATATTTCCATCCAGGTACCAACATATTTTTTATGGCTATTGTTATTCATGTGGAAAATTTGGTCATAAAGTTGTAGAATGTCGCATGTACCCTAGGAACCAATAAAATTCTAGCAGATCTGTCAAATATGAACCTCCCAGGGCTCAGCGAAACATCAATAGATTTGAACATTTAAGAAATAATATTGAATGTTACAAATGTTGAAACTTTGGACACATAGCCAAATACTATAGACTTGAAAATCCTCTAGAAGAATCTTCGAAGCCATAGAACGAACGAACATGGAAGAAGAAGAAGACTGATAATTGTGCTCTCGCTCTCAAGGCTCAAAAAAACAAAGATGTGTGGTATGTGGATAGTGGTTGCTCAACGCATATGATTGGAGATAGAAAGAAATTTGTATCTCTGAAAGGGATGGAACTGTGTGCTTTGGAAATGATGGATCTTCAAATGTTATAGGATCAGATACTGTCACTCTCGGAAGCAAAGATGCTCTAGCCAAGAATGTTCTAATGATTGAAAACATGAATCACAATCTGCTGAGGTGAAGCCAAAATCTTGAGGAAGCTACTGTAAAAATTTCAGATCAGGGTGCAAAATATTTTCGGAGATATGATCTGTGGAAGTCAATGTTTTTGCAGGCTCCTAAACTTCATCTCAAAGAAGTGACCTTGGAAAAATCGTCATAACTCTCTTTCTGAGCATTGGATTTGAATTTTGTAAAATGTGGCAGATAGTGCACGGACTGTACTTTTATATATATCAATTTCAGAGCCGAATGAAGAAACAGTTACATGTGGCACACCATACAAGTTCACTCTACTGAAATAGTCCATAATTAGGTCATTGTGAGAGATTGGGCATAACTCTGTCTTGAAGAATCCAAATTGGATAAGACCTATGGCATTGGAAAGAAGACTCAGAGTAATACTATAGAACTGAAAATCACATATTGGGGAGCTGAAATAACAAATATACACTAGATTAAATATCGAGATCCTAAAAGGAAAGAAAAAGCTAGATCATGTGTTGTCAAGGGCTGCAAAGGACTAGACTTTCTAGGGCAGAAAAACAAAGCAAGGTGTAGCATAGGGTAGCATGAAAAGAGCAGAAATCAAGGTGCAAAATAGCAGCAAGAATTTTAGCACATGAAGTGTTCAAGTGGGTAGCACTGCATACAGTCATTATAAAGGTATCATTGCACTAAGTCATTGTAAATGCATCATTGTAAAAATTGTAAAAGTGTCTATATGCCAAGAGTTGAAGAGGTGGTGTCGAGAGGTCTAGGATCATCATTAGGTGGTTGTGTCATAGTTGGGGTTATCTTCTAGTGTGTCTTCTTCTTCTACATCATTCTATATGATTGTAAAGTGGACCATTTTCCCTGGTACGGGAGTCCATTCTTCTTCTATTCTTCTTTAGGGTGGTAGGGTGGTGCCAGGCTGGTGCATGAAGTCACCAATAGGTTCAAGCCTATGAAAACTTCAAGGTGGTAGGTGGTTCTAGGGTGAGTTGTAGCTCATTAAGTGTTGGGGCATCCGTTCAATTGACTACTGAAGAATCTCGGGCGTTGGAGTGTCCATCCAGTGGGAGCTGGAGAAGAATGCTTTTCTAGATTCTAGGAAGTTGGAGCTTTATTTTCAATTGGAGTTGAATATTAAAGAATTATTAGAAAAGCATTACGTGGTTTTTGTCCCGGAGTGGGTTTCCACCTTAAAAACTGTGTGCATTTGTGTCCCTCTTGTTTGCTGCTATCATTGTACAAACACTGATAATAATTGAAGATTAACTAATGCTCTAATTGAAAGAAATACTGATTCACCCCCCCTCTCAGTATTTCCAACAATTGGTATCAGAGCTTGGTTCCTTCAATAGTAGTTTAACAGCTAGAAGGAGGTCATGGAGCATACCAAGAATGGTGTACCTCTATTCAATGAAAATAATTATGCACTCTGGA
This sequence comes from Pinus albicaulis, assembly GCA_034641835.2. Taxonomy (NCBI): domain Eukaryota; kingdom Viridiplantae; phylum Streptophyta; class Pinopsida; order Pinales; family Pinaceae; genus Pinus; species Pinus albicaulis. The sequence goes on along the minus strand of CM076579.1, from coordinate 1,466,636,422 downwards.
AAGGAAGAATGGAGGTCTATCTCTTGGCGCAAGGTTACGAAGTATGGGACACTGCTCAAAATGGATTTACATCAACCGCGGATGAACAAGGTAAGAAGAATTTGGTAAATGATGCAAAAGCAAAGAATATTATTATCAGTGGACTTATTGAATCTGCTTATCATAAGGTGTTGGGTTGCAAAACTGCCAAAAATGTATGGGACAAGCTTGAGAATATATATGCAGGTGACTCAAATGTCAAAGAAGCAAAGCTTCAAATCTATAGAGAAAAATTTGAGCAACTCAGAATGAAAGAACATGGAAACATTGTAGCATACTTCCAATATGTTGATGAAATAACCAACACTCTGGAAGGATTGGGAGAGCTAGTTGACGAGAAGACTATTATATGAAATATTATTAGAACGTTAACAGGGATATTCAACCCAAAGGTATTGGTCTTAGAATACAGTGCAAATATGGACAAACTCAGCAAAGACGAATTACATGGAGTTCTCATAGCATATGAAATGAGACTAGATGAAGAAGAGGGTACTTCGCATCTGGAAACTACGTTCGTTGCATCTAAGAAAACCAATAAGGACAAAAAACATTCAATTGAAAAGACATGCACCTGCAAATGTGAAGAAAAGGTAGATGATGAAGAAGAAAATGTCTGAACAGAAGTGATTGAAACTCAAAAGGAAATAAAGGCTTTAATAAATTCAACAAGCAAGGATCCAAAAGGAACTTTCTCTCTAAATAAGATAGCTCATCATCCAATGAAGACAATGACAGTGAAGAAGAAGCCAATGAGAGAGTATTGTTTATGGCCAAGCACAATAAACAAGATTTATCAAACAATGAAGAAGAAGGTTTGACCATAGAATAATTTTCTAAGGAAGCAATCAAGCTTATAAAATAGCTCAAGGCTGAGAAGATTCGTTCCAATACTCTTGAAGAACAAGTTCAAGGTCTCAAAATTGAAGTTGAAGAACACAAATGCATTGAAGAGTCACTTCAAAAGAAGTTGGAAGAAAGAAACCAAGAAAGGGAAGAATTAGAAGCCGAAGTAGTCTCGCTGCATAAGGAAGTGAAGAAGGGAAAAACTATCCAAAACTATGCCAATAGCTCAAGGGCATTGGAATAAATCATCAACAATCAACGATCTTACAATGACAGAACTGGCCTCGATTACAAAGAAGAAGAAGCATGATCTTCTACAGCAAAATACAACAAACCTATGAGATCTGACATGCATGTAGACTTCATTGGAAAAGATTTGCAAGAACAACCTTGGAAGACAATTCCTCGACGAAGATTTCCATCCAGGTACCAACATATTTTTTATGGCTATTGTTATTCATGTGGAAAATTTGGTCATAAAGTTGTAGAATGTCGCACGTACCCTAGGAACCAATACAATTCCAGGAGATCTGTCAAATATGAACCTCCCAGGGCTTAGCGAAACATCAATAGATTTGAACATTTAAGAAATAATATTTAATGTTACAAATGTCGAAAATTTGGACACATAGGCAAATACTAGACTTGAAAATCTCTAGAAGAATCTTCGAAGCCACAGAACGAAGGAACATGGAAGAAGAAGAAGTCTGATAATTGTGCTCTCGCTCTCAAGACTCAAAACAACAAAAATGTGTTGTATGTTGATAACGGTTGCTCAACGCATATGACTAGAGATAGAAAGAAATTCGTATCTCTGAAAGAGAAGAAGGATGGAACCGTGTCCTTTGGAAATGATGGATCTTCAAATGTTATAGGATTAGGTACCGTCACTCTCGGAAGCAAAGATTCTCTAGCCAAGAATGTTCTTTTGGTTGAAAACATGAATCACAATCTGCTCAGTGTTGGAAAAATGTGTGATCAAGGACACAAAATACTATTCAACTCCAAAAAATGTGAAATCTGGAAAGCAGGTATGGTGAAATTGTGGCTACAACAAGTTGATCTCCAAACGACATATATGTTCTGGATGAAGCAACTAAAGCATTTCTACTAGCTAAAGAGGATGATATAATATTGGGTAGCAATGATGATCGACTAAGTAATAACTTTTCTACAAAGATGCAAAGTGAGTTCGAGATGTCTTTACTTGGTGAACTGACATACTTCTTAGGGCTTCAAATATCTCAGCAAGAGAAAAGAACATTTATATGTCAAGCCAAGTACATCAAGGAAATGCTTAAGAAATTCAAAATGGAAAATTTCAAATCCATCCTTACTCCGATGGTAATAGGTTGCAAATTGAGCATAGATGACTCATCTAAGGATGTGGATCAGAGGTTGTACTGATCTATGATTAGTAGTCTTATATATGTAACAACCTCCCAGCCAGATGTTATGCAAGCAGTTGGACAAGTAGCAAGATTCCAAGCAACACCAAAAGAATCACATATTATTGTCGTCAAAAGAATTCTTCGATATCTAAAGGGAACAACAGAATATGGCTTGTGGTATCCCAAGGGTAACAATATCATTATTCAAGCCTTTACAGATGCAGATTTGGCAGGAAGGGTTGATGATCGTAAGAGTACTCGTGAATCATTTGAATATCTTTGCTAGAATCTTGGGATTCTCCCAAGTTCTCATTAGATTTTCCTTATTCAGAATATAAAGGGGGAGTGGAAGTGTGTACAGGTCCGTAGGATGGTTGTGTGTCAGGGGGAGTGGAAGTGTGTACAGGTCCACAAGATGGTTGTGTGTCAGGGGGAGTTACCCTTTGCCATTGATTTCAAAGAGGGAGAGAATGTTTTAGGAAGAGCTGTCATGATCGCAGGGGGAGTACTTGTGTTGCCATCAATGCCAAAGGGGGAGATTGTGTAGAAATTTGCTGAATAATAAATAATTATCCACCGAGACTATCCTGGTCACATACTATTTGATCTTCATACACAACACATAATCTCTTCCACTCAACTCAACTCAGATCATCACACATGCGGAAATAAAATCAAGCTATAACACATCAAATCATCATACACATTAACACAGTATGTATGGGGAAAGCTTATAGCTGAAAACCCCGCAGCTATTGTGTATATTATAATGGAGAAATCAAGTAACAAACTCAGTACAATACTCCTCACAAGTACTCGGTACTTTCTCATACAGTTACCCACAATCTAGCTCAGTTTTGAACAGGTTACTGGTTCAAAACTCACCGCCAATTGCCTTGCCTCTATTGCGTGTTTCAATGCTATGGGATGGCCTCTTTATATAGATAAACCACCAGCCTGAACTGCGCAATCCTCATGGGCTTACTCCACCTATCCGTGTGTTGCAAATAGCAACAGTATAGTCACAACTGATAGCTAACTCCACCCTTTCATCTACCTCTTTCACTGGTCTCCACTGAACTGATCATGCACTGTAGTGAACTAATGTGTTCTTGAGTTGAATAATGAGTTACTAATTAATGAATTAAATAATATTTAATTCACTCCACTCATAACTAATTGATTAGCTAGTTAAAATAATCTCAATCAGTTCAACTAAAATAAACAGAACACAACTCCACTATCTGTCTCATTAACTCCTCCAAACTTCTGCCACTAAAGTCCAACTGAAGTCAACCATGCATGATGCCATCAAACCCTTGGGAACCACGTGATTCCTCTTTCAGTTGCATGAGCCACTTCTGTAGCTCGAAATGAAGTGCTCCAAGAGAGTAAACTATTGTTTATAGTCCAAATATTATTAAGGGTAAATAATATTTGACTTCCATATTTTTAGGAGAGGCAGTCTAAAAATAGCCTTCGACCTCTTCGACCTAAAAAATAGAGTCTTGTCTATTTTTACCAACATGACCAATGCTCCAAGAATCTCAAACTGGAATCCCCGAACCATGCTCGATATGTCTAAAAATAGACTTTGCGCCAGAATTCGCCTGCGGGCCTACTTAGTGAAGGCGACTTCATTTCACTAAGCTCCATCATCTTGCTGCATTCTCAACAGATTGTTGATCAGTGGTTGTCATTTATGTTAAACTAAGCAGCACCAAGGGTTACCCCAATATTTCATGGGAATTTTTACCTACCAAATAACTATATTCTGGATCAATAATACTTTTTATGGTTTCTACTTGTCGAGATGTTTCTGTTGATATATGGCACACCACGTAATTCTTCACGGTTTGAGAGATATTCATGTTTGAAGTTTGTAACCCAAGTTAGTGGGCTAAAACCCCATGGGGTTGTGGCATGGGTCATTGAAAAGTCAATAATTAATAATTTTTTAGCCACTAAAATCCCTCCCACGTTCACTTGTTGAAGCCCCTATCAACCTAAGCATTTATATAAATTGTGTTCCTCATATCCTCCTTATGTAGGGATTTCACTACTTGAAACAGGTCATCGTGGAATTTGTGCTCTAATATTTTTTCTATGAAGGTTAAAAAGCTGAAATTTTTACAAGGTGAAGTCGAAATCCTGAGGAATCTCCTGTAAAAATTTTAGATCAGGGTGAGCAATATTTTCGGAGATATGATCTGTGGAAGTCAGTGTTTTTGCAGGCTGTTGAACTTCATGTCAAAGAAGTGACCTTGGGAAAATCGTCATAACTCTCTCTGATATCAGATTTGAATTCTGTAAAAAGTGGAAGATAGTGCATGGACTGTATTTTTCTTTGTATCAATTTTAGAGCTGAATTAAGAAACAGTGACATGTGGCACGTCGTACAAGTTTGATCTACTGAAATATTCCATAATTAGGTCATTGTGAGAGATCAGGCATAACTCTCTCTTAAAGAATCTAAATTGGATCAGACCTGTGGCATTGGAAATAAGACTCAGAGTACTACTACAGATCTAAAAATCACATATTGGGGAGCTGAATAACAAAGATACACCAGATTCAATATCGAGATCCTAAAAGGAAAGAAAAATCTAGATCATGTATTGTCAAGGGCTACAAAGGACAAGAATTTCTAGGGTAGAAAAACAAAGCAAGCCGCAACAGAGGATAGCATGACAAGAGAAAAAATCAAGGTGCAAAACAACAACAAGAAGTTTAGCACATGAAGTCTTCAAGTGGGCAGCACTGCATACAATCATTATAAAGGTATCATTGTACTAAGTCATTGTAAATGCATCATTGTAAAAATTGTAAAAGTGTCTATCTACCAAGAGTTGAAGAGGCGGTGTCGAGAGGTATAGGATCATCATTAGGTGGTTGTGTCATAGTTGGGGTTATGTTCTAGTGTGTCTTCTTCTTCTACATCATTTTATATCATTGTAAAGTTGATTTGAAAATGGAACTATTTGTATGCTATGCAAAGTATCCATTCTCAAAGAATTTAGTGTGCAAAGTGTTCTCCATGACTTGCAGGTTAAAAAAAGTAGTCTTGGTTTGTTTCTGAGTTTTATGTGTGAGGATTTGTTAATTAAATTTACTGTTTAACATATCACAATAGAAATACACAACAAGTAAAATTCATCATAACATAACACAACAAATTTTTGAGGCAGTTCACCCCTCCTGGGCTACATCTGTCGGTCCAAGGCTCCCCAATGGCATGTACTTGCTCTATTAATTTTCTCAAAATGGTTACACAATGAAAAATATGCCTGAACAGGCAAAACCAACCGTAAATTCGACTTTAGAAGATAGAAAATAGCTAGAAATGGCTTTTGTTTCACCTTAAACAGTGAAATACAACCCAATACAGTGCCTTCTACATGATGGCCTTGATGGCTCCTTCCTCTTCCCTGAAGAAAAATCTGATTTATATCACCTATTTTCACTCTAAAACCTATCCCAAACTGCCCAAAATGCTCAAGAAGCCCAAAATTGACTAAAATTTCATCTTGTTTGGTCGAAAATTGAGAAAGTTATGACCAAAACAAATTTTTTCCCAGTGTCACTAGAAAACCTCCTCCAAAACTAGAGGAACTCCAGTTAGCCCGACCAAAATGGCGGTCAGGTTGGAATTGGCGGAACACACCCAAAATTAACAGAACTGTTTGCTGTGGCTTTAAATGTTATTTGGGCCATTCACATGTGCCCTCCAACATACCCGCCGGCATAACCGCGCGGAAAAGCTGACCACCAACCTCTGCAATAAATGTTATATGGTCACATGATGTGTGGCTCTAACCGCCACTGTAACCGCCGGGCGGTAGCCTTCGGTCTTCACCGTCTGGTCGCATGGAGTATGTTGTAAGAATCCCCTTAAATCAGTGTGTAAGGATGTTTCCCTTGCCATTAAATCTGATTCTTCTCTTAATCCTCTCGCTCGGAAGCTTATTGAAAGCAATCCCCTTACCCCCCGGATCTATGGTCTCCCAAAGATTCATAAGTTGGGGGCTCCATTAAGACCTATTGTTAACATAATAGGTGGTCCCTCTTATCATCTGGCTAAATTCCTAGCCCAGAAGCTCAAACCCCTTGTAGGTAAAACCGATTCCTTTGTAAAGGACTCGGCTTCCTTTATCAAAGAGTGGAAGAACATAAAGTTGAAGTCTAGTGAGATTTTAGTTAGCTTTGATGTGGTGTCCTTATTCACCAAGATCCCCATCCAAGAAGCTGTTGATGTCATTAAACGAGTCTCTGATGTGAAAATTGGTTAACCTTTGCCTCACCTCGACTTTCTTCAGTTTTCAAGGTGAGTGTTATGAGCAAACCTGTGGTGTTGTGATGGGCTCCCCTCTTTCTCCCGTTGTTGCTAACTTGTTTATGGAGGACTTTGATTCTAAGGCCCTGGCCTCTACTAAATTCCACCCTAGGAAGTGGAATAGGTTCATGGATGAACTTGTGTCATTTGGCCCCATGTTCGGGAGAAATTAGATCTGTTCCTTGGGCACCTGAACTCGCTATCTAATTCCATCAAGTTCATGATGGAAGTGGAGGTTGATGGTTGCCTCTCTTTCCTTGATATCCTTCTCTCAAGGAATGAAGATGGTTCCATTTCTCACTAGGTTTTTCCATTTCACCATTTGGTCACATGGAGTATGTTGTATGGGGGGCAGGGCTGGCCCCCTTTTCTGCCCAACCAATTTTCATTTAAACTTTAAATATGCGATGTCACCCTACATGTTAAGAAACATTGTGTAGGCGAGTTGGTAGGCACTCCTGCTCGCGGTGGTGAGGTCCGGGGTTCGAAACCCATGGACTCATAAAATTTTGCCATACCAATTTGACTCTGGCCTGGGGCCATGTGGTAGCCTCCGGGCAGGCCACGTGGCACCCGCTGATAGGGCCTCCAACCTTAATATAACTTCTTTTTTTGCATAATAATTTTTTTACAAAATTTTGCATAAGGTGAAATTGAGTCAAAGTTCAATTTTTGGAGGTTATTGAGTGATTTCAACCTCAATAACTTTCACATACGACATTGGTTTTGAGAACCATTCATGGCACCAGAATCGCAGTGACGAGACCTTTCCAGTCATTCAGATTGCAACCAGTTCTGAGCACTTCCAATTTTGCGCATTTTATTAACTTGGACATGATCTCTTGATCACACCTCCCCATTGGGAAGCTTTTGGACCCAAAAAGCTCTTTGGACTACTGAAACTGAAGATGAGGAGACTGATTCTCCACTCTTCCAACCTTGATCCATTGAAATCTCCCTGACTTCATTAAATTGAGCTTCTCATAAAAAGATAAATTCTTCCTTGAATTTGTTTATCGACTATTGCTAACCTTGAATGTGTCATGATGCAAATTTTTGAAACTTGCTGAACAACAACTAAAATTTGTAGAAAACATACTGCTCCTACAATGGTCTACCTTCAAAGGAAACTGAAAATAAGATTCACCTTGCCAACTGTCCTTATGGCAATTTTTTGTCGAATGAGCCATGTACTTGTGTCGATTCCCGGCCAAGTTTCCTCGCCATAGTACTCTGCCATTCTGAAACCAACAATGATCATTGTTGAACTTTGTGTCCTCTTTGCTTGCATGCTTCACCCTCTCTTGGATTTTTGCACCACTTTGCACCGACACTCTGTTTTCTGCACCGATCAACACCAAAGACATTTGCTACAACTTCTTGTCATATTATTCCAAAGACGACTTGCTTTCAGACTGAAACATCTCATCATTTACATCAGCAATAACATGAAAAGGATTATGTACAAATTTGTTTTGCTTAATCATCAAGAAAGTCAAATTTTGACTTGCATTGACAATCCTTTTCAATTGCCCTGCATTCACTAAAGAAGATTCTAGCTTTTTCCAATGTGCTCTCACAATAAATTCCTTGCCATATTTGAATAAATGGTACTTGTTCTCATGGAAATGGAAGATCGCTTTCCTGTCATATAAGTAAGGACTACCCAACACCACACCTATAATTTCAAGCGGTACCACATCTAATTCAACCATGTCAATATAATGAGTTGTTATGGCGAAGCACAACATGCACTTCATAAATTTTCATCCTTGCAAATCCAACCAAGAGGATAAGGTTTAGGATGTGGAATGGTTTCAAGATTTAGCTTCTTGACTAAGTCTTCTGATATGAGGTTCACTTGTGATCCACTGTCAAATAGTGTGTCTATTTTTGTGTGTTTTGGAATGATCCTCACATGAAACAACTCAATCCTCCTCTCCTCATTTGGAGCTTCTATGTGATAGTTTGAAATGCTAGAGTTGGGATTTGTTTCATTTACAATATCTTTCCCCTTTATGTTCTTTAGTGCCATAGCTATGCTTTTATTTTCATCTCCTGATTCAGACCCTAAGTCTTGTTCAGCTATTGCAACCGTCTTGCCTTTTTCTTTGGCCTTATCTTTGGTTTTGAATTTTTCTGGTTTCAACTCCGGATGAAGTTTCCAGCAATGGTCTTCATCATGGCTTGTTTTGGAACAATTTTTACAAAATAATTTTCCCTTCTCTTTCCTAGAGTTTGCATTTCTCTTTCTCCCTTTGCCTTTAAATTCACTATCCTCATTCCCATCAAAAGATTGTTTAACTCTAGCATCTAAATGTGTGGCTTGGACACAAACCTCGTCTAGACTAGTAGGATTGAACATAAGGATATTATGTATAAGATAGTTGTGTAAACCACCTGTATATTTCAGCAAAGTTTCTTGGCTATGCAAATCAATTCCTAGTAAAAGAGCTCTTCTCCTAAACTCTTGGGTGTAATCTTGTACATTTTGTCCCTTAAGTTGTCTGAAAATTTGCCAATTCATGATAGCCTTTTGTAAATGAGCTAATGGATAAAATTTCTTTTTAATTGCAGAAATAAAATCATCCCATGATAAAGTGATCTTACCATGTTTTCTAATCTCATCCTTGGTTTGGGCTTCCCACCATACCAATGTTGCACCATCCATTCTTAAAGAGGCTAACTGAATCTTGGTGTCATCATCATGAAGGTTCTGTATCCTCAAGTAAACCTCCAATTGCCTTATCCAATTGTCAAGTTTCTCTACATTGACCTCACCATTAAAAATAGGAAACTCAAACTTAACATCAAGCTTTAAAAATGAACTTTTACCAGTGTTTTTTGACTTGTGAGATTGATTCACCAAAGTAGAGGATGACGATGTAGAGGAAGAGGATGAAGATGGGGATGGTGGATCACCATTTCCTCCGTGTCCTTTCTTAGACTCGTCATCACTTTTCTTTCCTCCTGAAGAACCCTCTCCTTCCTTGTGGTATTTAGACCCTTCTCCTTTAATCCTTTCATTCATTTCTTGGTAGATTATCCTCACCATCTCAGTCATGTCTAGGAACGCCTTTCAGAACACTCGTTCTTCTTCTTTGGGATCAATGTCTTCAGGAACTTCTCCTTCTCTTGAAGACATGCTTAAGACTTATTCTGTGGCTCTTGTAGGTGAATTAGAAGGTGGAGCTAATGGAACTCTGGCCCTCCTTGGTTGAGGATTATTTTGAGCTCTAACCAATTGTCCTTCCCCTCTCTTGAGCTTAAGCCTAGTAAGCATCAAAACTTGCAAACAACCAACTATATCTTTGCACAAGAAAAAATGCAGAGTAAAAACCTGCTCTGATACCAATTGATATGAAAATGGAACTATTTGTAATGCTATGCAAAGTATCCATTCTCAAAGAATTTAGTGTGCAAAGTCTTCTCCATGACTTGCAGGTTAAACAAAGTAGTTTTGGTTTATTTCTGATTTTTATGTGTGAGGATTTGTTAATTAAATTTACTATTTAACATATCACACCAGAAATACACAACAAGTAAAATTAATCATAACATAACACAACAAATTTTTGAGGCAGTTCACCCCTCCTGGGCTACATCTGCTGGTCCAAGGCTCCCCAATGGCATGTCTTTGCTCTATTAATTTTCTCAAAATGGTTACGCAGTGAAAATATTCCTAAACTGGAAAAACCAACTGTAAATTCGACTTCAGAAGATAGAAAATAGCTAGAAATGGCTTTTGTTTCATTTTAAACAGTGAAATAAAACCCAATACAGTGCCTTCCACATGATGGCCCTGATGGCTCCTTTCTCTTCCCTGAAGAAAAATCTGCTATAAATCACCTCTGTTTGCTCTAAAACCTGTCCCAAACTGCTCATAATGCTCAAGAAACCCAAAATTGACTAAAATTTCATCTTGTTTGGTCGAAAATTGAGAAAGTTATGACCAAAACAATTTGTTTCCCAGTGTCACTAGAAAACCTCCTCCAAAACTGGAGGAACTCCAGTTAGCCCGACCAAAATGGTGGTCAGGTTAGAATTGGCGGAATGCGCCCAAAATTAATGGAACTATTTTTTGTGGCTTTAAATTTTAGTTGGGCCGTTCACATGTGGCCTCTGACATACCCGCTGGCTTAACCACGCGGATAAGTTGACCACCAACCTCCGCAATAAATGTTATATGGTCACATGATGTGTGGCTCTAACCGCCACCGTAACCGTCGGGCGGTAGCCTCCGATCTTCACCGTCTGGTTGCATGGAGTATGTTGTAAGGGGGGGGGGAGAGTGGCGGCTAGCCCCCTTTTCTGCCCAAACAATTTGCATTTAAACTTTAAATATGCGATGTCACCCTATAGGTTAAGAAACATTGTGTAGGCGAGTTGGTAGGCGCTCTTGCCCGTGGCGTTGACGTCCGGGGTTTGGAACCCATGGAATCATAAAAAAAATTCCATACCAATTTGACTCTGGCCTGGGGCCACGTGGTGCCTACTGATAGGCCCTCCAACCTTAATATAAAAATTTTTTTTGCATAATAATTTTTTTTACAAAATTTTGCATAAGGTCAAATTGAGTCAAAGGTCATTTTTGGAGGTTATTGGGTGATTTCAAACCTCAATAACTTTCACATATGAAATCGGTTTTGAGAACCATTCATGGCACCAGAATCGCAGTGACGAGACCTTTCCAGTCGTTCAGATTGCAACCATTTATGAGCAATTCCATTTTTAAGCATTTTCTTAACTTGGACATGATCTCTTGATCAAAAGTGGACCATTTTCCCTGGTACGGGAGTCCATTCTTCTTTTATTCTTCTTTAGGGTGGTAGGGTGGTGCTAGGCTGGTGCATGAAGTCACCAATAGGTTCAACCCTATGAAAACTTCAAGATGGTAGGGTGGTGCTAAGGTGAGTTGTAGCTCATTGGGTGTTGGGGCATCCGTTCAATTGACTACTGAAGAATCTTGGGCATTGGAGCGTCCATCCAATGGGAGCTGGAGAAGAATTATTTTCTATATTCTATGAATTTGGAGTTTTATTTTCAATTGGAGTTGAAAATTAAAGAATTATTAGAAAAGCATTCAGGTGGTTTTTGTCCCGGAGAGGGTTTCCACCTTAAAAACCATGTGCATTTGTGTTCCTTTTGTTTACTGCTATCATTTTACAAACACTAATAATAATTGAAGATTACCTAATTCTCTAATTGAAAGGAATATTGATTTCCCCCCACCCTCCCCCCCCCCCCCACTCAGTATTTCCAACAGGAGCATGAATTACCTCTCAACATGCAACCTCAGAAGAGATTTTTGGAGCAGCCACAATTATAGAAGAAGAGAGGAGACTGAGTGGAAGCATCCACTCATGAAGAGACCTCCAATAGGGGGGAATTTCAATCCATGTGGGAAGAGGGAGCACATGCAGCCATACCTCCATGTGAGAGATGGGGCGATGTGAAGTAATAGTCCCGAGAATGCAGAAATTTGGGCAGGATCCATTGATATGTCTTGTCCCATGGATCATTACCTTGCTATGGGGACCCAAAATACATAGTAGTAGGATGGATCAATGGCGATTGATGCAGTCAGATATCAGAGTGATAGATGCAGAGACTAGTAGCATCTATATACCGGGGAGCGCAAAGTAGAGTTGGCAGCAGTGCATATGGCACAATGTAGAGTCAACATCAACATGGAGTTTTCAGTATACAGTGCAGTAGCAAGTAGCAGTCTGAGACTCTGGTGACAGATGCATCATACTGATCATAGTTGATTAATTTTGGATTCTTTTCAGTTTCAGAAGTTGCAGTAGCAACAACACTGTATAGAAGTGTTGCATGTAGAACATTCCAAAGGTACTGGATCAGGATAGAGTTGAATTTCTTTCTTGTTGAGAGGGAGTGTTGAAATTTGCAACAATAAATATTGAAAATGGAAACAAAAAGACACTTCTAATTTAATTTTCCCTTAATTCAATTAGAAGTAAATTGTAATTTCACATCACATGAAAACGTGTACAAGTTAACCAAGTTAGGAAGAATTATTTGGTTCAATTAATTCAAGTTAAGGGTCAAACTAGAGGCATGTAGAGTTTATCCTACTTTTTAGGAGCCCTGGTTGAGTTTATTTTGAGTTGCAATTAATTAAATTAATTTAGGTGAGTTAAAATAATTTTAACTAGTTCTAATTGATGGAGGAACGAGTGAGAGGTCAATTGAATTAAATTGGATTTAATTCATGTACAATGATCAATCAGATAACTGATAGTTCACTCATAAATAACTCATGTATGTCAATTCTGAGAAAGGCCCAGTTGACATTGGAGTTAAAGGGAAGTGTAATATCAGTTTTATAATCATAAAATTGTATAGGTGGTGCATAGGAAGAGCCTTGATGTACTGCACAACTATTATTAGGGAATTTCCTCATTAAATAGGGGCTTAATTCCTCATTGAACTGCACAAGGAAATAGGAGCTTGGAAGGCTAGGAAATTAGCCAAGCATTGGCCATAATCAACCTAGGAAGCAGTGAGATAGTCAATTATAGTTCAGAGAGCTCTCAAGCCCGAGAGAAGCATTGTATTGTTTCATATTCTTGACTTAAATTCAAATACAGATAGTGGGGTTTTTAGCTGAGGCTTTCCCCATATAAATATTTGTGTTGTACGATTGAAATTATTTCTCTTTCTTGTTCAGAGTGATTGTGAGATTGTAATTAGTTTCCACAATTTGTAGAATAGAATTAAGTATTTTGTTTTAGCATCTTACAAGATTAGTTGAATCTATGTGGATTTTCTAAAAATATTTCCAATAGATTTGAGAAACGAACCCAATGGCTTATTATCATTCATTTACAGTTGTGTCAAGTAACTAGAAAGGTATTGAGGTAAAATATACCTGGAGGAGTAAATGTGAAGGGATATTTGATCACATCTAACAAATTTGGAGTTATGAAAGCTATAAAACTACAAAGTTCACAAATGTAGAGCACAAAGAAAGGTGAGAAATAAAAGTGTAGAAAACACGAGTTTCAAAGGTAGAAACTAGTTAGAAGCTCAAATGAAAGTTACTAGGGGATGATCCTCAAAAAAGAAGGTCATAACTAAGACATTAGGGGTATCCTCAAGCATTGTGCAGTTTGTATAAATCCCAGGTTTGACTGATGTATTATAAGGTCCATTTCCTAGAGTCTATATACCAATGAGGAAACCAAACGTAGAAACAATTCTTGGATTTCATCACTATGCAGGAAAGGCTACTACATGAATGATCATTTCATATCAGGATTTTGTTCAACCCCTTGACCAACATAAGTTTATCTTTACGAGTAAGCAACTTGAAGGTGGTTAGACTTTATATTATTACAACATTAAGAAGGAATCAAACCTACACTTTGTGCTTCATATGATAGGTGCCATGAAGATCTTTGTGAAAAATTTAGGTGCAATGGTTTGGGGCCATGATGGTTTTAAAAAATAATTAAATCAGGTTTGAACCTTGTAAAGTTGGGTGTAGAACTCAATTAGGAAATAATATTCTGGATAACTTATCTTAGAGTTTGGGAAGGAAAGACCTTGTACTTATAACTTTGATGGAAAGTGACAAAGGGAAGAAAAGATAAAAACTATTGTCACAATAGGAGTAGTGCACCAAATTTTGGCTAAGGCAGACCAAGTTAAGGTGAAGGTAGAAAAAGAGATATAAAAATTGAAAGGTTTATTGTGATGATGATGGAAGTAATGTAGAATGACAGAAAGAATAAGTGGCTCGAGAACAAGCCACATGTAAGTCTTGGGGGCCTATTGGAGTGGCATTTTGGGTACAAGTTTTAGGATCTATGTAGTGTATCACAAGACATAAAGGCAATGCACATGAAGGTCATCCAAGGGTCAGCGCGTGGGAAAGTGGAAAATAAGGAAATTTGCTAGGCTTATTTTGTAGAGATTTTCCCATGGTAATGTTTACCACCCATAGTAAAATGGGATTTTTGGGTCGGATTGCGCCTAAATGTAAAAGTATAAATAACCTAATACTGTGAAGGGAAAGTAGTACTTGAGGATGGTTTATGCTTTGTATGGTCAATGGTGTTTGATGTTTTAATTAAATTTTATGTATGCACGGTAAAGAGTCAATCAATTAGGTTGGTGATCCATGACAATTGAGATTGTAATGAAGTATTTACACTAATAATAAAAGGATTTGTTTTGAATTATCTCATGTGTTTTTGCGTTATGTGGTGAATTTTTTTCTTTTTATGCTAGGATCTTGTTGAATATATATAAAGTATAGGTTTACTATGCAGAATATGGGTATACCTCAATTTTTTTTTATGAATATGATAGTGAGAGTGTAGGATCCATGTCTCCTTTATTATTACGGAACTATTTAGGTTCCTACAGTCCCTCATAGAAGCCTTGAGTGAGACTTCACCTTCTTGCAGGTTTTACAAAAAGGGTCGGTGTTTGAGGGATTTTGTCTAATTCAATCCAAACCAATGCCTTCCCTCTACATGCCAAGAATAACTCATGGGAGAGATCCCATGAACCGGTCCTTTCTTCCATGAGAGTCTAAAGCATGAACATCATTTACACTTCATTATTTTTCCAAGTTTTTTATAGAGGTTTCAAGGAATTATTTTTTATTTTTCCATGTAATGTAACAAAGTTTACTAGTTCTACTATGTAGTTGAGGAATTATACGGACAATTGGAATTTATTTAGATTGACCTATTTTAGGAGGATACAAATCCATTGTTTGAGTACTCAAATCATTCACCTTTGTAATTGTATAAATAAACTCTCTTCGGAAGAAAACAATACTGAAGTGAAAAGAGCATAAGATGAAGGAAGAGAGATCAAAGATAAGAAATATTGTAATTATGGTTTTGTGTTGTTTTTTCTTATTCTTCTATGATTAGTGTTTATCATATGTTAATTCTCTGTTTTTGAATTGAAACGTCCCTTAGCATAACCCTGTAAATTCCTTTTCAAACTATGATTTTGATACATTGTTGAGTTAAATTGTTGAAATTGGAGATTTCATAGGAAGAATCAAGTCAAATTATTCATTATTTCAAAAGGCAAGTCAAAGGAGAAACTAGTCTACATGTAGGAGAAAATATGGATCTTGAATTCTTCTTAAAAGTCCTTTGTTAAAAATCCAAAATATGAAATCTTTTAGATTTTTTAAAGCTTCACTTAGTCATGGTTCCTCATCTGAATCCAAAATTTCTAAAATTTCCTTATCAAAACCTATATATTTTCATGTATTCAAGATTATCAAGGTTCTTGTCACAAGGTTCCAGCATCGACACACTTTCTTAAGCTATTTGAAATATATATTTTTGTTGAGATTGCAACAAGATGATGAGCTTAGTGGAAAGAAGTCACCTTCACTAATTGGGCCCGCAGGCTATTTTTGGCGCAAATTCTATTTTTATACATGTCAATCATATTCTATGAGTTGCAAGATGCTATTTGTGGATGGTTGGTCAAGTTGGAAAAATATATGGACTTCTATTTTTAGACATATTGGGCAGAATCTATTTTTAGATTGCCAGTCTAAAAATAGACATGTCGAATATTATTAGCTCTTAATAATATTTAGACTCTAAACATTATCTTTTTCTCTTGGAGCACTTTAGTTAAGTGCAAAAATGTGGCACAGGAGCTGAAAAAAGGAATTACACTATTCCTGAGGGTTTACTAGAGCTATTTCATGGAGGACTTTAGTTAGAACTCATGTGACGGAGTTTGGTAGAGTTGTAGAAGTAGTTGGTGGAGTTGTGTCCAGTTTAACTCAGTTAGACACAGTTGAGCTAGTTGTATCTATTCTAACCGATTGATACACTAGTGAGAGTGGTGTGAATTAATTATTAATTAATTCAACAATTATAAACTCATTAATCAACTAAAGAATACACGCTAACTTTAGTGTATGGACATTTTCAAAGGAGACCAAAGAAGAGATAGGTGAAAGAGCAAAGGTGACTATCAAGCTGTGACTATATCATGTATTGATTTGCAACAACCAACACATTGGAGATGCGAACGAGGATTGCAGGATTGTGCAAGACAAGCCAGCAAGCCACGTGGTTCAAATTTATTTATGAGCCATTCTTTACACGATTGCGCAAGAGAGGTGCTATCAAAAAGGGGTAGATTGGAGCATGTGTTGTGTGTGGTCTAGCTTGGATTAGTGTGTACTTGGTGGAGATTGTACTAAGAGCTTGTGAGGAGCTTTGTATAATGATTGTTACATTATCTCTATGACATATAATATACATATAGTTGGGGGTTTTCAGCTTTAAGCTTTCCCATGAAATACTGTGTTCATATGTGTGATTATTTATGGTTTTAATGTGCGCATGCGATTGTTTTTATTTCCGCAATTAATGATCAATTGTAGAAGAGATTCTGTATTGTGCATGAAGTTAAAATAGTGTGTGATCAGGAGAATCTCGATGGATAACATATCAGTTATTCAAATTTCTACATGGTATTAGAGCGATATTGATCATTGGAGCAATTGCAAAACATTGAAGCGGTTGAGTTTTGAGCTGGTGGAATTCGAATTTGCAGTAGTGTTTTCTTGGTGTCGAAGTTGAGATGTCTTTCAACGGATTGCGATTGGAGTATGCAATTGAGGGCAGCTCTAATTACATTTCATGGAAGGACAGGATGGAGGCAGTGCTGGATGACAATGGGTTGAAGGAGTTCATAGATGCAGAAATTCCAAAAGCTACTTCTAGCGATGCTGCCGTACTTGATGCATGGCAAAAGAAGACAGCAAAGTGTCGAAGAATTTTGTTGGAAGGTGTAAAGGATCACATAGTGTCTAGCCTTCATGGTAAGGCTTCTCCATTCTTGATGTGGAAAGCATTAATAGACTTATTCCAAAGCAAGAGCGACCAGAGGAAGTTGGCGCTCAAGGATAAACTCAGGAACATAAAAATGGAGAAAGGCGATAGTATGCCCAACTGCCTCACGAAGTTCATCCAATGCAGGGATGAGCTGGGAAGTGTGGGGGTTACTATTGATGACAAGGACTTGGTGAGCTTGGCTCTCCTTGGGCTTCCGAAGAGTTGGCATTCCTATCAGGACTCTTTCAATGGTCGGGAGAAATTGCCAGGATGGGAGCGACTTTGGTCGGATCTTGTGCAAGAGGAGATAAGGCAAAGTACCAGGGATGGATCTTCATCAAAGAACTCAGATGAAGAAAATTGTGCTTTGGCTGCCAAAGCAAGGAAGGGGAAGAGCAAGAAGAATGCTTCTCAATCTGGTGCGAAAGGCAAGAAGCAGGACATGTCCAAGGTGAAGTGCTTTCACTATCACCAACACGAACATTACACCACTAATTGTCCACAGAAGAAGAAAAATAAGCAAGCTGCTGGATCTGCAACTGGAGAGGCCTTAGCATCGCAGTTTGAGCTGGATTTTTCACTGATCGCATGCTTGGTCTCAAGTGTGATGGGTTCAGTGTGGTTTCTTGACAGTGGTGTGTCTTTTCATATGACCGGAGACAAAGATTTGTTTATTGATCTGGATGATAAAGATCTTGGAGTGCACATCGAGATGGGCGATGATGGTAGATACAGTGCGACTGGTATCGGTACCATTTCCTTTGAGAGGGATTTTGGTAAACCCTTTGTATTGAAGGAAGTGATGCATGTTCCAGGATTGAAGAAGAATCTTATCTCTATGGAAATGTTAGAAGACAAGGGATATAATGTTGTCTTTAGCGAGGGAAAGGCTTTCCTGCGCAGTAAGGCAACTGGTGAGACCTGGAGGATAGGGGTTCAAGTTAAGAACCTTTATCAGTTGTAGGTAGATGGCTGCGCAGCAATGGCAGGCAAGGCAGAAGGAGTGTTGAGTCGGGATGATGGCGAGCTATGGCACAGGAGATTGGGCCACCTTCACCATGGAGCTTTGAAAATTTTGCAGCAGATTTCTACCGGGCTTCCCAAAGGTACACTTGCGCAGTCAGATCAGTGCAAGGGATGTACTTTGGGAAAATTTGTGAAAGCCACCTTTCACGAGAAGGATAGTCACACCACAATGATCCTTGAGAGAATTCACACAGACGTGTGTGGACATTTCTCAGTAGCTTCGACAACAAAGCACAAGTACTATGTGATATTTGTTGATGATTTTTCTCGTAAGTGCCAGATCTTCTTCATGCAGAAGAAGAGCGAGAAATACTCAAAGTTCTGTGAGTTCAAGGCACCGGTTGAGAAAGAATCAGGGAAGCAGGTGAAGGCTCTTAGGAGCGACAATGGTGGTGAATTCATCTCTGGCGAATTCAAGGACTTTTGCAGCGCAAAAGGAATTCGAAGAGAGCTCATAGCACCTCATAACCCACAGCAGAACGAGGTTGCTGAGCGGAAGAACAGAACGATCGTGGGTGCTGCACAGGCGATGTTGCATGATTAGGGCCTACCCATTCGCTTGTGGGCGAAGGCATGCAATACTGCAGTATATGTGCAGAACCGTTGTCCTCACAGGATACTTGGCATGAGTACACCCGAGGAGGCGTTTTCTGGTAAGAGGCCCGATATTTCCCATTTGAGGATTTTTGGTTCACCTGTTTACATTCATGTGACGAAGGATGCCAGGAAGAAGCTGGAGCCGACTATGGAAGTTGGGATATTTTTTGTGGGGTACACGTATACGCCCCACAACTATCGTGTGTATTTGCCAGATATTCGGAAGACTGCTGTGCGACGGGATATCAAATTTCATGAGGAGAAAGCCATGAAGTGTTCGCTTGAGAGGGAGCCACACTTGCATGCAGATGAGGAGCTATTAGTTCCTAAGGATGAGCCTCAGGATGTGGATCAGCCACAAGAGGAGGTTCATGGAGTGGAAGAGACCACTCATGCAGCGCCAACCATCAGAGGGCGGAAGCGCACTATAGAAGCTGAGCGACTGGCTCAAGATGCAGAGAGGATTGTAGGAGCACCTACATCACAGCGCAGATAGAGACAGTCACTTGACCGGTATACTAGATACATGGCTCTTATGAGCAAGTGTATCATGACATAGCCATCCTCTTTCGAAAAAGCTGTGGAGGATCCTGCATGGGTAGATGCCATGGTGGAAGAGTATGATTCGATTGTCAGAAACAGTGCATGGGAGATTGTCCCAAGGCCGGAAGGGAAATCAATGGTGGGTTCGAGATGGATCTACAAAGTGAAGCAAGCAGCTGACGGGAGCGTGGAGAAGTACAAGGAAATATTTGTTGCCTGAGGCTTCTCATAGATTGAGGGGATCGATTATGAGGAAACCTTTGCACCTGTCACAAGGTATTCTTCCATACGGACAATTCTTGCTCTCTCAGCGCAGATGGGGTGGCACATTCATCAGATGGATGTGAAGACTGCGTTCCTCAACGAGGTGATTGAGGAGGAGGTGTACATAGAGCAGCCCGAAGGTTTTGAGATCTTCAGCAGCGAGTCGCATGTGTGCAGGCTCAAAAGAGCGTTGTATGGGTTGAAACAAGCACCTCATGCTTATTACACATGGATAGACAGTTATTTCACTGGACTTGGATTCTCCAAGAGTGAGGCGGATCCAAACCTATACCAGATTGTGGTGGAGGGTAAGTTGATGATCATTGTACTTTATGTAGATGATTTGATTTTGACGGGTGATGAACTGTTGATACACTCATGCAAGGCTGATCTTGCAAAGGAGTTTGAGATGAAGGACTTGGGCCTCCTTCATTATTTCGGGATTGAAAATTGGGCAACAAGTAGCGGATGGACTCGTTTGTTTCGCGGCAAGTATGCCCGTGAGATATCGTAGAGAAGTTCAACATGCATGGATGCAAGCCCGTTGATACTTATCTTCCCCGGTGGATGGAGGAAGGAGGATGCCACTTCGCAGGTAGTGGACGCTGTTCGTTTACTCCACGCTGGTGGGGTAACTTATGCATTCGGTCATCATACTCACCCGAGCAAGGCGTTATGTTGTTAACCAAATTTTCACAAGTTATGTTGTTGCTTCAACAAGTTTTTTGGAAGGCAGGCAAGCATGTATTGAGATATCTCATAGGCACATCGGGATATGTATTGTGGTACAGATAGTCTGATGAGTTGAAGCTATGTGGCTCGTCGTATGCGCATTGGGCAAGGGGCCCAACTACGTGCAAAGAGCACATCCGGAGGGATTTTGCGACGGTCGACATCGCTCTGGGTGGCCAAAGCAGTAGCGTAGATCCGTGGCACTCAGTTCAGCAGAGGCCGAGTATATGGCAGCGAGTTTGGTTGCATGCGAGGCTATATGGATGAGGAAGATCCTGGTCGGGTTGTTCGGTTCACACTTAGAGCCTACTGTGATTTATTGTGATAATCAGAGTTGCATCAAACTCTCAGTTAATCCAGTATTTCATGATAGATCTAAACACATTGACATCCGGTATCATCATATCATAGATTGTGTGCAGCGGAAGATCATGTTACTTTCATACATTCCCACGGAGGATCAGGATGCTAATATCTTGACGAAGGTGCTCACCAGGAGAAAATTCGAATACCACAGAGGCAGGATAGGGGTGGAAGATAATCCTTATCTTGTTGAGAGGGAGTGTTGAGATTGCAACAAGATGATGAGCTTAGTGGAAAGAAGTTGCCTTCACTAAGTGGGCCCGCAGGCTATTTTTGGCGCAAAGTCTATTTTTAGACTATGTCTATTTTTAGACATATGGATCATGTTCTATGAGTTGCAGGATGCTATTTGTGGATGGTTGGTCAAGTCGGAAAAAATAGATGGACTTGTATTTTTAGACATATTGGGTGGAATCTATTTTTAGATTGCCAGTCTAAAAATAGATATGTCAAATATTATTAGCTCTTAATAATATTTAGACTCTAAACATTATCTTATTCTCTTGGAGCACTTCAGTTAAGTGCACAGATGTGGCACAGGAGCTGACAGAAGGAATTACGCTATTCCTGAGGGTTAATTGGAGCTATTGCATGGATACTTCAGTTAGAACTCATGTGAGAGAGTTTGGTGGAGTTGATTGAGGAAGTTAATGGAGTTGTGTTCAATTTAACTAAGCTAAACATAGTTGAGCTAGTTGTATCTAGTCTAACTGATTGATACACTAGTGAGAGTGGTGTGAATTAATTATTAATAAATTCACTAATTATAAAGTCATTAATCAACTAAAGAATACATCAGTTAACTTTAGTGCATGGACAGTTTTAGTGGAGACCTATGAAGAGATAGGTGAAAGAGCAGTGTAACTATCAGTTGTGACTATACTGTTGCATGATTTGCAACAACCAATGATTGGAGATGCCAATGAGGATTGTGCAGTACAAGCTAGGTGGTTCGAATTTATTTATGAGCCATTCTTTAGCATTGATTGCACAGTAGAGGCAGGCTATCAAGTGGCAGAGATTGGAGCATGTGTTTTGCTAGATCTAGCTTGATTGGTGTGTAGCAATTGGAGATTGTACTAAGAGCTTGTGAGGAGCTTTGTATGATGATTGTTACATGATCTCTATGACATATAATATACAGATAGTTGGGGGTTTTAAGCTTTAAGCTTTCCCATGAAATATTGTGTTCATATGTGTGATTGTTTATGGTTTTAATGTGCGCATGCGATTGTTTTTATTTCCGCAATTAATGATCAATGGTAGAAGAGATTATGTATTGTGCATGAAGTTAAAATAGTGTGTGATCAGGAGAATCTCGGTGGATAACATATCAATTATTCAAATTTCTACAATTTTCATCAAGTCCTATTTTGGCAAAATCTTGAATATCACACAATTCAACATCAAAGTTTTGGCATATCCAGAGATTTAAAAAAACAAGGATATCAAATAGTTCCATGGAAAAGTTCAAACACATATGGAACTTTTGGAAAAGATGAATCTTACCTCTTGGATCTACAAACTTAATTAAAGGTCTATTTTGAAATGTTCTAGATATTGAAACTTTGGGATTTTGTAAGGTTCCATTTGTAGGGTTTTGAGGTTAAAAGTTAAGCCAATGTAATCCAAATTAAGAGGTGAATGTTCCATTCAATATTTTGTAGAGGATCATTATGTTTGTTAAAAAATTCCACTATTGTTTCTGAGGTGCTCTAAAAGAGTTTAATTATGCATGTTTTTCCAAGGATTTGGTCTAAGAAGGTGCACAATTGAATAGAAAGGAGAAGATTAATCAAGATTCGATCAGGTTTGTGTAGCAGGCACACCTAAACAAGAACAATTAATAGGATAGCATGCTTAGGATTGTAATTCAAATTCCATTGATTCATGTATATCCATGGGAGCCCATAAAATAGGGGGCGTTACAAAAAAATAAGATTTCTATCCCCCTTCTCTCCAATAAGAAAGCAAAGAAACCCTTACTACATAGAGTGAATGTAAGTTGAACTTTAATGAGAGGCTTCAATTTTTTTTTTCAATCCATGCTACAAGGGATTTGGGGAAGGTTAGATCCCTATAAATTAATCGATCAAACCCTTGTCAATGAGCTAGGAGGTGAGGGTAAGGTTACAAATGCTTATATCCCTTGAAAAATAAATGAAAATAAGTGGGGTCCCCTAGCAAAAGTATGTTAGTTATCTTCTTATAGCACATTGTTTTACTTGCACATAGAAATAGGTGGTTTACTATCTTTATTGATGCTTATGATATTAATGTTTGACAAATATTTTTATAGTCATCGAATCATGATGTAGTTGTATTTTGTATTTAAAAGGTTAAAAAAGAAGTTGCAACAACATCTTGATCACATATTTATGAGATAGATATTGATATTTGATAAGAGTCTTGTGACATCTCTTTTTACAATATTTACATTACATTACTTGGTGGTTTAAAGTGATAATTAACATTGTCATATACAAATATACTAAGTGGCTAACCATACAAATATTCACATGTTGGCTAATGTTTTTATAATAAGTTTATCCCAAGAGCCATGGCATAGGACCTTAACCTCTTTTGCATTCATCATAATTAAAGGACTCTCATTATCAAAATTGTGTTATTACACTATGCAAAGGTTATAGTTATCAAAGCATAAAGGATTCGAGTAATAAACATGGTCATGAGTTAGTGCAAGAAATATGGCGTAAGTTTGAAGTTGTAAGTTATTTAACATTACAAAACAATATATATAATGTTTATTGATATGACATGATATGTAAATAGGCGAAGATTGTAATTAATTATAAGGTGGGATGGGTCTCAAATATCTAGATGGTAATTAAAGTTTGTATTACTTTGAAGTGATGTCATTGTTGATTGTTTATGTATGAACTTAACATTCATATACTCAGTTAGTTAAGAATCAATTTTTTTTGTTAATAATAATATATATAAGGACATATAAATAGACTTCCACTCCTACCAAATCAAATCTTACTCAATCTTTTACAAAAATATAACTTACAAATTTCACAAAACTAAATTATAATCTATCATCAAAAACATTTTTACCTCACAACTTGAAAAACTCTGAAAAAAATGGGCACTTATTATTACTTACTAAATTGTTATTCATAAAATCAAAATAATTCTAATTCTATTATTTCCTTTTCCTTATCATTTCTTTTGTTTTTTCTTCATATTCACACTCACAAATTTAATATATCTTTAAAAAAAAAAAATTGCTTGCTTTTAATTCACACCATCAACATTGTAAATCAAATTGAGTTATCATTCTCATCCACCCTCCCTCTTACTTTTCAAAGATACCACAATCACAATTGAATTTGAATTTTGCCATCCATCCAACGACACGTCAATTATGAGAGTATATCTCTTTCGTAGCAACTTCACTGAAAAAGCTAATATGAAATTTCAGGTGACCCCACTTTCAACAAGACGACCAAATTGCTTTCACAGTTCACCAAAATCAAATTCCAATCTATTTTGTTGGAAAAAGCAGATGTCACCCAAAATCAAAGAATCTTTGTCCAGCCACGAATGCGTGCCTTGCATTAGCGGTATCCTTATTTGACGTTTTAAATTGAAAAAGCAAAACACTAAGTTCCCTTACGATGAGCAAATCTATTTTTATAAGCGTAGTTTTCTTTTATTTAAAATTATATTGTATTAAATTTATAGTATTTGAGAGTTTTATCTTAGAGTATCTTATCATATAATTGGAATTTTATTTTATTTTTTTCATTTTTTTAAATTTAAGTTATATTAAAATTATATTATATAGGTTGAATTTTGTCAAGTTTTATTAGTACAATAACTTGAGGAGGGCTTCTTTAGCAAGACGACCCTGGTTCACAGAGTTTGACGGATTAGATTTCTCTAGTGGTTGTTTCTCAAACCACAAGTCAAGCCCGGAAGATCACATACAACTTGACTAAAAAAAACTATAATTTTTTTTTCTATCTTTTAAATATTAATATCTTATTAATTTATAATGATAAATCTTAATTTTATAATATTGATGTTCTTGTGCCATTTAATTTATATATCTACACCTTTGGGCTCGTAATTGTCTAGCTAGAAGACTAGTTAAACATCAATATGGTAGTTTAGTAAATAAGGTTTATTTTAAACATGGTAATTAAATTTAAGGGATATCTTTTTTATTATTTTTTGGGTTAATAATATGATTTTTGTTTAAATTATTTCAATCAGGGTAGTTAGTTAGTTTTCATAGTAACGCTTTACACATTATTGTAATTTCTAAACTACAATTTAATAAACATAATCAATTTCACTTTTAATATCGTAATCAAATTTTACAAACTAATGAGTTGTTCCCATTATTAATTTAGTAGTATATGTTTTTGAGATTTTTTTTCATTTTAATAAAAAAATCAATATTATATATTATGAATAATACAACATATTGTAACACATAGTGATTGATAATATATTATTTACCATATAAATGTTGTCATTTTAATGATTAACTTGTTGGATGTAAATCCCTAAATTTGGGTGACAACATTTTCCTTTAGTTGAAGACCACTCTATCTTTACCATCATAATTTATGGACCTATTTGACTTGTGGTTGTTATTTATACAACATTCATAATAATTACAAAACATATCACTCTATTTTTTTAAATGTAAATGTTGATATAAAGCTTTTATTAATATGGAAGCTCGTTAACTCCTAACCTACATGGATTGTGGGATTAGTTCATGTAAACATAGAGGTTTCAATACAATATGATATTTATAAAAAGAAAAGTGTCTATAAAGGTAGTGGTCCTCTTGTTAACATAATGGTAATTTGGTCCACAATGACATATAACACAATGTGATATAATAATTGTGTAAAAGATATAGTTTAAAAGACAATACTTGTATTAAAAAAATTTCAAACTCTAACACTAGCATTGCTAACAATTTGTGTCACATGCAAGATTTAACGCATAGTGATATTTTAAATATATATATCTCAAAAAACCCAATTCGGTCAGCTGAAATTTGAGCAATTTCAACGAGCATTATATTTTAAGAGTTGTGATTTTCAAACCCTAGCTGAGGGTTTGTAGCAATGGTTTTTCTGATGGAAAAAAAATCAATGCAAATGAGTGAAGGGAAGAGTGAACTGGCAATTATTCACATCAAAATCTACCTCAGTCAAGAAATATGCTAGCTACAATATGCTTGCTGCTAATTCAAATTGCACCATGAATCTGAACTGTGATATGAATGCCATAAATTTGGAGGTATCCATTATTCTTAGAAAATAAGATGGAAGAAAGATTTTTTTTGGGAGAAGATAAATTACGTGAATATTATAGTTTTAGTAAAAACCTATAGCCATCAAATTCTATGTAAATTATCATTCCTTATTATCTGTGGATCGACATGAGAATAAGAGTAGTCGTATCTAAAATGAAATGGTGCACCAAATTTGTGACTTTGGATGCATACTCATGGGAACAAGGAATTATGCAATGTAACATTTCACATTTTTTAATCAATTCATAGGCACATAAAAGTCACAGAGAAAGAATCCAATTTGTTGGAAAAGAATCATATCAATATTAAAATGAGGAGCCATATTTTATTAATTTGCTACCACATTGAGACTATATGGTCCCGATCTAGCCTAAACTTTGAAGTCATATTCATGACCATATGGGTTGCTGAAGTGCGTTGTCATATCACAAGGGTGTTTGTTATAAAGGTTTTTAGGATTTTTGTTTTTTCCATGTAATGTAACAAAGTTTACTATTTCTAGTATGTAGTTGAGGAATTATAGGGATACTTAGAATTTGTTTAGATTTATCCATTTTAGGAGGATACAAAACCATCATTTGGGTACTAAAATCATTCACCTTTGTAGTTGTATAAATAAACTCTCTTGGGTAGACAAAAAGAGTGAAGTGAAAAGAGCATAACATGGAGGAAGAGAGCTCAAAGAGAATAAAGATTGTAATTCTAGCTTTGTGTTGTTTGTTCTTATTCTTCTATGATCAGTGTTTATCATTGTTAATTCTTTATCTTTGAATTGAAACTTCTCTTAGCATAACCCTTTAATTCCTTTTCAAATTATGATTTTGATAACTTGTTGAAATTGGAGATTTCATAGGAAGAATCAAGTCAAATTGTTCATTATTTCAAAAGGAAGATCAAAAGAGAAACTGGTCTACATGAAGGAGAAAATATGGGTCTTGACTTCTTCTTAAAAGTCTTTTGTTAAAAAACCCAAATATGAAATCTTTATATTTTGTAAAGTTTCACTTAGTCATTGTTCCTCATCTAAATCCAAATTTTCTAAAGTGTCCTTTATCAAAACTTCTATATTTTCATATGTCCGGGATTATCAGGGTTCTTGTCACAAGGTTCCAACATCGACACACTTTCTTAGGCTATTCGAAATCTATATTTTCATCAAAGTCACATTTTGGGAAAATATTGAATATCATACAATTCAACATGAAATTTCCACCATATCGAGAAATTTTAAAAAACAAGGATATCAAATAGTTTCATGGAAAAGTTCCAACACATCTAGAACTTTTGGAAAAGATGAATCTCACCACCTAGATCTACAAACTTAATTAAAGGTGTATTTTGAAATCTTCTAGATATTGAAACTTTGGGATTTTGTAAGGTTCCATTGTAGGGTTTTGAGGTTAAAAGTTAAGCCAATGTAATCCAAATTAAGAGGTGAAGGTCCCATTACAGATTTTGTAGAGGATAATTTGGTTTGTTAAAGAATTCCACTATTATTTCTGAGGGATTCTAAAGAAGTTTAATTATGCATGTTTTTCAAAGGATTTCATCTGAGAAGGTGCACAAATGAATAGAAAGGGGAAGATCAATCAAGATCTGATTATGTTTTTGTAACAAGCACACCTAAACAAGAAAAATTAATGGGATGTCATGCTTAGGATTGTAATTCAAAGTCCATTGATTCATATGTATTCCATGGGACCCATAAAATAGGGGGTGCTACAAAAAATAAGATCTCTATCCTCCCTCTCTCCAATAAGAAAGAAAAGAAACCCTGACTACATAGAGTGAAGGAAAGTTGGCCTTTAATGAGGGGCTTCAAACTTTTTTCAATTCATGTTGCAAGGGATTTGGGGAAGGCTAGATCTATAAATTGGCCGATCAAACCCTTGTCAGTGAGCTAGAAGGTGAGGGTAAGGTTACAAAAGCATATATCCCTTGACAAATAAATGAAAATAAGTGGGGTCCACTAGTAAAAGGATGTTAGTTATCTTCCTATAGCACATTGTTTTACTTGCACATAGAAATTGATGGTTTACTATCTTTATTGATGCTTATGATAGTAGTGTTAAAAAATATTTATATAGTTAGTGAATCATGAGGCAGTTGTATGTTGTATTTAAAAGGTTAAAAAGGAAGTTGCAACAAAATCTTGTTTACATATTTATGAGATAGATATTGATATTTGATAAGAGGCTTGTGACATCCATTTTACAAAATTTACATTACATGACTTAGTGGCTTAAAGTGATAATTGAAATTGTCATATACAAATATACTAAGTGGCTAACCATACAAATGCTCACATGTTGGCTAATGTTTTTGTAATAAGTTTATGCCAAGAGCCATGGCATAGGACCTTAACCTCTTTTACATTCATCATAATTGAATGATTCTCATTATTAAAATTGTGTTATTACACTATGCAAAGGTTATAGTTATCAAAGCATAATGGATTCGATTAATAAACATGGTCATGGGTTAGTGCAAGACATATGGCATACGTTTGAAGTTATAAATTTTTTTTTGTAAGTTAGGCTAAAACTATATTAAAATCATAAAAGAAACTTTACAGAGGTTGTGGGTTGGGATGGCAAGCAGTACTTAGCCAATCCTTGTCTTCGAATTTTTCAAAATAAACCAAGTTTGGGGCTGCCTCATAGGAGGAAACCAACCCCTTAAGAGATTCAAATAGTCTTGTTTTACAAAATATTCAGTGACACATATGAAAACAAAATAGTTGAAGTGTGTCTTGAGATGACAAAAATCAGAGATGAACCTTGCTACCGAGCAGTCATGGAGTTCCTTCATCTCCCTCTGTCGCATGCTCCTCCTCCTCAATTATGCATCCATATTCTGTTGCAATGGTTTCCTCATCAGCTGTGGGCTCACGAGGAGGCTTCGGAGAAGCCGCATGGACGATGGGAGCAACAGGGTACTCAGCGTCATAAACTATGGTCCAGAAACCATCCGAGTCCATAATCCAAACATTTGTCTCCTCCTTCACAGGCTTGTGAACGGGAAGCGATTCAGTTTTCCAGGATATGGGCGGCTTAGATTGTGCAATAGTGGATTTTCCGCAGCCTCTTCTACCCTTAGGCTTCTCCAGAGACTGAAAAATCTCCTCCTGTGTGATGTCAGGCATTTGAGTAGCCGACATTTCATGGCTTCCTGATGAGGAGCCTTCATTGGATCCCATACGTTGATCCTGGCCACAGTGAGAGGGGCTTGAGAGCGCCCTTATGTAGCTGCCTGTGATGGGATTTTGACATTGGCACGGGGCCATGGAGAGGTTATCGAGCAGAGGACGGGGAGCTCGATGTGAGACAAGGCTGAGAGCAAGGGGGCACGCAACAAGGGCGCACAACAGGGGTGCGTGCAACAGGGGGGCTCACAGTAGGGGGCGCGCATCAGGGAGGAGCACAAGGGGAGGGGCGTGTAGCAAAGGGGCACGCAACAAGGTGACACGCAGCAGGGAGGATAACAAGGGGAGGGGCGCGTAGTAAGGGGGCATGCAACAGGGAGACACGCATCAGGGGGAGCACGCAACTGGGGGAGTGCGCAACTAGGGGAGCGATGGCAGTGGTAGTGCGCGAGACAAGCTGGAGTAGCAGCGTAATGGCGAGAAGAGGAGCAGCTATGGTAGAGAGAGCTTGCAAGACTGGCTAGAGCAGCAATGAAATGGTCGATTAAGGAGCCTCTGTGCCTTTTAAAGGCATGAGGCACTGAATTCGAGCGCAGAGGCAGAGAGGAAAATTCCAAGTGTGCCTGCATGTGACACGTGGTGTGGCAAGAGGTTAGATGTGGCAGAGCGCCGGAAAATATTATCAGCGATTTGGGATTCCGCATTAGGTTGGAGTCGGCGTTGCAGGGTGACATCAGACTAAGCATGAGATGAGTTGTCCTCGCTCGATCTGGAGATTTCACCCGCATCCAAGGGAGTTTGAAGTTGTAAGTTATATAACATTACAAAACAATATATAATGTTTGTTGATATGACATGATACGTGAATAGACAAATATTATAATTTATTAATGACATGATAAGTGAATAGGCAAATATTGTAATTTATTATAAGGTGGGATGGGGTCTAGCATATCTCTATGGAAATTAAAATTTGTGTTACTTTGAAGTGATGTCATTATTGGTTGTTTATGTATAGAATTCACATTCATATGATTAGTTAGTTAAGACTCAATTTGTTTTAATAATAATATATATATAGAAACATATAAATAGACTTCCACTTCTACCAAATCAAAAGCCTTACTTAATCTATATAATTTACAACTTTCACAAAACTAAATTATAATTAGTCATCCAAAAATAATTTTGCCTGTAACTTAAATTTTTTTTACAAAACTACATACACTCATTAAAATTGATAAAATATATTTAACTTAATAAATAAGATATCAAAATTTTGAATAAAAAAAGAAAGAAAGAAAGAAAGCCATTATTACCTAACTTATTTGAATTAAAAAAAAACTATTATTACCTAACTTAATTGTTATTCATAAACTAAAAATAAGTCTAATTCTATTATTTCTTTTTCCTATCATTTCTTTTTGTTTTCTTCATATTCTCACTCACAAATATAATATATCTTTAAGAAAATAAGTTTGCTTGCTTTTAATTCACACCATCAACATTGTAAGTCAAATTGAGTTCTCATTCTCATTCACCCTCACTTTTTAATGATCACAATTGAAATCGGAATTTTGCCATCCCATCTAACGACACACTATCAATTATGAAAGGATATCTCTTTCGTAGCAACTTCACTGAAAAAGCCAATATGGAATCCGAGGTGGGCCCACTTTAAAACAAACTGGACCAAATTGCTTTCGCAATTATCCTTACAATCTACCATATAATCAAATTCCAACCTATTTTGTTGGGAAAAGCAAATGTCACCAAAAATCAAAGAATCTTTATCCAGCCACGAATACACGTGTATTGCATTAGCAGTCTCCTTATTTGACGTTTTAAATAGAAAAAGCAAAACACTAAGTTCCCTTACGAGGGAGCAAATCTAGTTTTCTTTTATTCTAAATTATATTTATATTAAATTTATTGTGTCGAGAGGCAGCTAGTAAATAGAGATGCGTAGGTGTAATGTGTGTAATGTAAACTTTTGATATGTCGGGTCCAATATGTAGAGATGTGTAGATGTAATGTGTGTAATGTAAACTTTTGATATGTCGGGCCCAATATATAGAGATGTGTAGATGTAATGTGTGTAATGTAACTTTTGATATGTCGGAGTGTATATAGATGTGTAAATGTCATGTGAGTAATGTAACTTTTGATATATTTACCATTATAATACCATGGGCTGAATACCATATTTATAAAAGATGTATGGTAAATAAATAAAATATAAATAAACCATATATATGGTAAATAAATAAAAAGGCTTCTTATATTTACTCCATAATCCTATTTATATTTATGAACATTAAAAAGTGGTTTTATTTAGGTGAATCTTGAGCTAAATACCATGGGTCAAATTATTATTAATACATGCCAAAAAAACATTATTAACTCTAATATTAATATTAATAGTATTATTAATTCTAATATTCACATTATTATATTATAACATTAATATTATTAAATTTAATTAATGTAAACTTTTGATATGTCCGAGTGTATAGAAATGTACCACTTTAATACCATGGGTTGAATACCATGGGCCAAATACCATATTTATAAAAGAGGTATGGTAAATAAATAGAATATAAATAAACCATAGGTATGGTAAATAAATAAAACGTCTTTTTATATTTACTCCATAATCCTATTTATATTTAGGAACACTCAAAAAGTGGTTTTATTTAGGTGAATCTTCAACAAAATACCATGGGCCAAATTAAAGTACACTATATGCATTGCCTATCTCAGGTAACAATAAACATGTAAACGTAAATGTAAAAATAATGTTTAATATTTAACATTTAAAATTTAATCTAATTAATCTAATGTCGGCCTAATGAAAAATCACTTCTCTCCCTACATATATAAATTTAACACAGTGGGTCAAATACCATATTTTTCTATTTCTCTTCCATTTTATATTGGAGGGAAAAGAGAGAGAGGGAGAGAGAAGAGAGATGGGGGAAGATAGAGGGAGGTAGGAGAGGAAGGGAAAGAGAGGAAGGAAGAGAGAGAGGAGGAGATAGGAGGAGAGAGGGAGGGAGATAGGAGAAGAGAGGGAGGAATATAGAGATGGAGTTGGAGGGTGACAAAGGGAGGGAAGAAGAAATACATAGAGAGAGCGAGAAGTGGAGAGAGAGAGGGAGTGACAAGGGAGAAATAGAGAGAGTATGTGTATGTTTGGGGGGTGAGATAAAGAGAAAAATAAGGAGAGATGGAGGGAATGGGGGGAGAAGGAGAGAGGCAGGGATATAGTAACATAGTTGGAGGATGAAGAGAGGGAGAGAGAGGGAGATAGAGAGAGAGATGGATATGGAAGAGAAAGGGATAGAGGGGAAGTAAGAGAGAGAGAATGTGAGAGAGTCAAGAGGGAGGGAAAGAGAGATGGAGTTGGAGGGGGGAGAGAGGGAAGATGATTTCTTGCACTTGATGCATTGATTTCAGTGTGGACAGTGATTTATAATGTAAAGTTTGATAGATCAAGAGTAATGTAAACTTTTGATATGGTGATTTCTAATCCTATTTGATTGCTTGCACTAGATGCATTGATATCAGTGTAGATGTTGGTTTTTAATCTTATTTTCTTACTTGCACTAGATGCATTGATTTCAGTGTAAATACAGATAATATCAAACTCTGGATCCAGAGTAATGTATTTACATAGGGAGTGAGAAGTGGAGAGAGAGAGGGAGTGACAAGGGAGAAATAGAGGAGTATGTGTATGTTTAGGGGTGAGATAAAGAGAAAAATAAGGAGAGATGGAGGGAATGAGGGGAGAATGAGAGAGGGAGGGATATAGTAACATAGTTGGAGGGTGAAGAGAGGGGGAGAGAGGGAGATATAGAGAGAGATAGATGTGGGAGAGAAAGGGATAGAGGGGAAGGAAGAGAGAGGATGTGAGAGAGTGGAGAGAGGGAGCGAAAGAGAGATGGAGTTGGAGGGGGGAGAGAGGGAAGATGATTTCTTGCACTCGATGCATTGATTTCAGTGTGGATGGTGATTTCTAATCCTATTTTTCTTGCACTATATGCATTGATTTTATTGTAGAAGTTGAGAGAGAGTGTGTGTGTGTGTGTTGGGGGAGGAAAGAGGATTGGAAGGCAAAGAGAGAGAGGGAGGGGGAGAGAGAGAGAGAGAGAGAGGAAAAGATAGAGGAAGGTAGGAGAGGAAGGACAAGAGAGAGGACATGAGAGAGAGGAAGAGTGTTATGGGGGAAGAGAGAAAATTGGAGGGAAAAGAAAGAGAGAGAGAGAGAGGAGGAGAGAGGGAGGGAGATAGAAGGAGAGATGGAAGGATGGAGAAATGGAGTTGGAGGGGGAGAGAGGGAGGGAAGAAGGAATACATAGAGAGTGAGAAGTGGAGAGAGAGATGAAGTGACAAGGGAGATATGGAGAGAGTGTGTATATGTTTTGGGGTGAGATAAAGAGATAAAGAAGGAGATATGGAGAGAAGGAGAGAGGGAGGAATATAGTAACATAGTTGGAGGATGAAGAGAGAGGGAGGTATATATGTGGGAAAGAAATGGAGAGAGAAGAAGGAAGAGGGAGGACGTGAGAGAGTGGAGAGATGGACGGAAAGAGAGATGTAGTTCGCGGGGGGATATAGGGAAGTAGATGGTGATTTATAATCCTATTTGATTGTTTGCACTAGATGCATTGATTTCAGTGTAGATGTTGATTTCAGTGTATAGGAGGCGAGATGGAGGGAAAGAGAGATGTAGTTCAAGGGGGGAGATAGGGAAGTAGATTGATCTGAAAATGGAATGTACTTGTTCAAGGGTGCAAGGTATCCATTTTCATAATTTCAAATTGACTGAATAGGTTGGTTTGTGCAAATACTCATAATTTTAAATTGAGCCATAACTCCAAGTGACCTCTTGCTAATGTGAGAATAAACTATTTCCCATACAGAGATGGACTGTAGTGGCATTCACTGGACATGTCACCTCTAAAGAGAGGTTGAGTTCCAGAGGCTACCTGGCCCTCTACAGACTCTGTCTAAGGAAATAGAATATAAGCACAAATAACAAAATCAATGAAAGTCTTTTGTTTCTGAATTCAAAGTGTTCAATGATCTGTTTTAAATGTGAATAAGCAAGAGTATATATTCTGCAACTTGTGTGAAGAGGTTTGAAGTTAAAACAACAAGTTTTGCTTCCTGTATAAACTTGTTTTAGAAAAGCATGCTCATGAAATTTTACTGTTTAAACTATCAAAGTCTGGAAATAAACAGCCATAATACACACATGAACAACAGATATTTGTTAAAGCGGTTCACCCCTCTCTTGGGCTACCTCCGCTGCTCCAAAAGCCTCTAATTAGGCTCAGTGCTCTTTTGATTAAATGGTGCAAATGAGATTACATCTGTAAGAACTCCTCTAATGAGAAAATAGACTGCTAAAACAGACTTATAAGGTCCAAAACAGTAGAAATAGACTACAAATTCACCTCCATTGGAGGAAGGTAGCCCAATGCAGCAATCTTTCCCCTTAGCTCAAATGGAGTCCCTGTCAAAAGCGCTGTAAAATTCGCAGATAAAATGCCCTGATGGCTCTGCAGACCCCTTCAACAGCTCCAGAATGCTCTCTACACTCAAAATCAAAAAACAATTCGTCCAAAAAGACTTCTCCCATCAAAAGTTATGGCCTCTTTAGTAAACTGCCTCTTTCCCCTTAGGAAACTCCACTAAATGTGGAAGACTGCAGTTAAGGCAGACAAATTAGGGACTAGCGCCAAAAATGGGGCGGACTCCGCCAAATATGGCGCGCGGTTTAAACTGGGCAATAAATGTTAAGTTTATCCGTTCACTAATCGGCGGTTAAATGTAACGGTTTTTAAACGTTTGAAATTAAAAACAAAACGTTTATATATAACATAACCCACGTTATATAACATAACCAAAGTTGAATTGAAAATCCGCCACGAAAAGCGCGCCGAGCCCTGGAGCTATGGTTCCGCCGGACGGTCTTATGGGAAGGGGGCTGGCCCTTCGGGGCTGGCCCCCTTCGGGCCCCGCCCAAAACAAATACGCGCAATAATTATTAATTCCGCCGCACATATAATAAGAAATGAACCCATGGTCCAATGGTGAAAACGCTGTGTTAATACTCCATAGACCAAGGTTCGAATCCTGTTGAGCCCGAAACCAAAGTTTTTGAAAACGCCATTTCAAATCGGTCTTGGGGGGCCACGTGGCGGCCTCCGGGCTAGCCACGTGGCGCTTCCTGATTGGCCACAAAATGGAATATTTCCCAGAATATTCTGCAGAATATTCCACGGAATATTCCCAGAATATTCTGTGGAATATTTTTTTTTTAATAAAATTTTTCCAAAGCCAATTTTGCCCTTTTTTAATGGAAATTGAGAAAACTTTGAAGTTGAATAACTTCTTCATACGGAGACCATTTTTCGAACCGTTCGCGGCACCGGAATTAGGAAGACGAGCACTATCCAGTCGTTCAGGTTCCAACCAGTTCTGAGCACTTTCATTTTTGACCATTTTACGACACCTGGTCCTGAGCTCCTGATCACAGATGGTGATTTATAATCCTATTTGATTGCTTGCACTAGATGCATTGATATCAGTGTAGATGTTGGTTTCTAATCCTATTTTATTACTTGCACTAGATTCATTGATTTCAATATAGATGTTGATTTCTAATCTTATTTGATTACCTGCATTAGATGCATTGATCTCAGTGTAGATGTTGTTTTGTAATCTTATTTGATTGTTTGCATTAGGTGCATTGATTTCATTGTAGACGTTGATTTCTGATTTGATGTACATTGATGGTACATTAATTTTAAGTGACTG
The DNA here is from genome assembly GCA_034641835.2 of Pinus albicaulis. NCBI lineage: Eukaryota > Viridiplantae > Streptophyta > Pinopsida > Pinales > Pinaceae > Pinus > Pinus albicaulis. The sequence goes on along the minus strand of CM076579.1, from coordinate 1,466,600,148 downwards.
GATTAAGATTGTGCATTGATTTCAGTGTAAGCACACAAAATTATTAACAATGTACATTAATATTTGTGTTATAGTAAATAAACCTATTAATATTGAAGAGAAAGAGAGACAATGTATGATGTTTAGTACAATAGTTCAAGCTAAATATTTAAATGGTTTATTATTTCAATTGTCCTTTTCATATAATCGATATGAAAAGATGACAAAACTAACAAGGGTGACAATAAAAATAGTAAAAGAAAATAATTTGAGATTGATCACAATGAAGACTATTTGTAATTGACTACATTCTTATTATTTTCATTTTCTATCATTCAACACTATTACATTGTCACTTTGCATTCAAAAAAATTATTTCATCATTAAATTTATTAAAAATATTTATTATCTCAAAAAACTGAGGTAAATAAGAAAAATTTAAAATTAAAATGACCAGAAAAATATCAGACATATTTAGCATATATAAAATTATTATATTTATATTATCTGTATTTACCTATTATTGATAAAATTAATCATATTTTCGATAGATTTTCCTTGGCCGCACACGACTGAAACCAGCCTAGATCCATCTTAACTCTGGATCTATCAAGCGCCGAGAGGGATCAAATCTCTCGAGGTGCAAACCTTTCCTCAAGTTTTGCACTCAAAAAAAGATGTTTGCACCTCTAGAGATTTGATCCCTCTCGGCGCTTGATAGATCCAGAGTTAAGATGGATCTAGGCTGGTAGTATTTGAGAGTGGAGTATTATGTAGTTTGGAATATTTTTAGTTTTTGTATTTTTGAAAATTTTAATGTGTTAAATTCTATTACAATTAAATTTTTGTATTTTTTTTATTTTTAATCTAATAATTTATAATGATAAATCTTAATTTTATAATATTTATGTTTTTATATCATCTAATTTATATATTTACATTTTTGGATTTGTAATGGTCTTGCTACAAGATTAGTTAAATATCAATGTTGTAGTTTAGTAAATTGTTATATGGAAATAAATTTTATTTTAAACATAGTAATTAAATTTAAGAGATAGATTTTTTTTAATTATTTTTTACGGTTTATAATATGATTTTTTTAAATTATTTTACAAGTTAATCAAATGTTTTTACTATTAATTTAGTAGTATATATTTTGGGATTTTATTACATTTTAATAAAAAAAATTAATAATATGTATTATGAATAATACAACATATTGTGACACATAGTGATTTATAATATATTACTTATAATACAAATGTTGTAATTTTAAAGATTAACTTTTTAGATGTAATTCCCTAGATTTTTGTGACAACATTTTCCTTTAGTTGAGGACCACTCTATTTTTAATATCATAATTTGTGGACCCATTTGACTTTAGTTGCTATTAATACAACCTTCATAATAATTACAAATCATAACACTTTGTTTTTTTTAATGTAAATATTGATATGAAATTTTTATTAATATAGAAGCTCATAAATTTTTACCCCACATGGATTGTGAAGATTTGTTCATGTAAACATAGAGGTCTTAATACAATATGATATTTATAAAAAAGAAAAATGTCTATAAAAATAGTGGTCCTCTGGTTAACATAATAATAATTTGGTCCATGGTAACATAGCAATATAAAACATATAATAATAATGTAAAAAATATAGTTTAAGAAATACTACTTGTATTAAAAATTTTGCAAACTCTAACCATAACATTACCAACAATTTGTGCCACATACAAGATTTAACCCATAGTGATTTTTTTAAGCCTTTTAAATATATATATATAACTCAAAATAACCCAATTCGACCAACCAGCATTATGTTTTCAGAATTGTGATTTTCAAACGCTAGCAAAAGGTTGGTGGCTATGGGTTTTCTGATGGCAAAAATATCAATAAAGAGGAGTGAAGAGAAGAGTGAACTGGAAATTATTCACATCAAAATCTGCCTCAATCAAGCAATATGCTTGCTACAATCTGCTTGTTGCTAATTCGAATATGCATAATGGGAATAAAGAATTCTACAATGTAATACTTTAATTTTTTTAATCAATTCCTAGGGACATAAAAGTCACATAGAAATAATCCTATTGGTTGGAAAAGAATCATGTCAATATTAAAATGAGGAGCCATATTTTATTAATTTGCTACCACGCTGAGCCTATATGGTCCCAATTTAGCCTAAACTTTGAACTTTGATTCATGATGGCATATGCATTGCTGAAGTGCGTTGTGATAGCACAAGGTATTTCTCCAGAAAAGTCGAATCAAATCGTATCATTTGTGAAAACACTTCGACAATCTGCTCGATTCCTCGACAATTTGTTGGGCGATCCTCAGAGTAGCAACTCGGAAAATTATTTTTCTACGTGACCTAGGCGTTGGTTTCAAGTTTTGGCCGAATGTCTTTTTCATAAAAGGAATAAACATTACTCCTCTTTCGTTTCTTAGAAATTATAAAGTGATATGCATAAGTTATAAAGATTTCCACAAAGAAAATTAAAATATTACTTTAGGAGGGTTATAGCTTTATGAAAGATAATTTCAAAGCTTTTTGGAGTAATGGGTGGATTTCATATATTTTTGAGAGATAAAAAATTGAGTTAAATGATTCATAGTTCAATGGGAACCTTCATATTTATGGGGCATTGAAATTTCACATTTGTTGTGTTGGTGAAGATCATAATGGTTTTAAAATGTATTTGGACATTATCATTGTAAGAGTGATATTCATAATAAAATTGAAGTTTTTTTCTCAATGTCCTATATTTGTGTGAAGTTTAATAAGAGGATATTAGCAATAATTTAGGTAGGTTTGGGTTGTGTGTTGGCAAATTTTTCATGGAGGTTCATGTTGTTTTATGTCTAGTTTTGACATATTCATCATTCATCATTTTATGCAACACAAAGTCTAAGGGAATTTAAGAAAATGTAAGAACATGCAATTTAATAACACATGTTCATGTAGAACAACCAAATCACACTAGTGTAGAACAACAATTTTGCATCAATCAATGAAATCAATGTACAAATCAAGTTTATGAACTCTATACATTGTAAAACATTCAAAAGATCAATTGTAACTTGTTTTTAATCAAGTTGAATTGTACTTACAATAGTTTCTTTGTAAGTGTCAACATCAAAATCAAGTTGAATTGGGATTATCATGTGCACTTTCAGTTGAACCCAACACATGTTTGAATCATTATAAGTCAAGGTTGATAAGGTTGAGTAGTTAAGACTCGAGTCATTGTAAAAATCACTAATTTGGGTGCATTTTCAAGGGTATCTTGTAGAAATTATATGCACTACGCATGCATATGTCCAAGATTCTCCTGATCACACACTATTTGACTTCATGCACAATACAGAATCTATTCCACCATTGATCATCACATGTGGAAATTAAATCAATTACAATGCACACATGAAACCATAAAAATTCTCACACATTAACACAGTGATTTTACAGGAAAGCCTGAAGCTAAAAACCCCAACTATCTGTATATAATATATGTCATAGAGATCATGTAACAATCCTCATACAAAGCTTATCACCAGTTCAGTACAATCCAATCGCTACACACTAATCAGGCCCGACCTTGCAAATCCATGCACCGATCTTTGCCAGCCTTTAGCCTGCCTCTACTGCGCAATCCCTTCTGAAGAAAAGCTCTGGATGAACTCGAATTTCTCCAGCTTTGCTCACGCAATCCTTAAAGGCATCTCTACTGAGTGTTGGATGCAAACCATGCATCGCTATAGTCACAACTGATAGTCACACTTGCTCTTTCACCTACCTCTCCACTGGTCTCCACTGAACTTTCCATGCACTGTAGTTAACTGATGTATTCTTCAGTTGATTAATGAGTTATTATTTAGTGAATTAATTATTAATTAATTCACACCACTCTCACTAGTGTATCAATCAGTTAGACTAGATACAACTAGCTCAACTAAGTCTAACTGAGTTAAACTAAATACAACTCCATAACTACTTCTTCCAACTGTGTCATAACTCTGCCACTTGAGTTCTAACTGATTCCTCCATGCATTAGCTCCAGTAAACCCTTGGGAATTGTGTAATTCCTTCGTCATCTCCCCGTGCACTTAACTCGAAGTGCTCCAAGAGAATAAGATAATGTTTAGAGTCCAAATATTATTAAGAGCTAATAATATTCGACATATCTATTTTTAGACTGGCAATCTAAAAATAGATTCCGCCCAATATGTCTAAAAATAGAAATCCATCTATTTTTCCAACTTGATCAACCATCCACAAATAGCATCCTGCAACTCATAGAATATGATAGACATGTCTAAAAATAGACTTTGCGCCAAAAATCACCTGTGTGGGCCCCACCTAGTTTAGGTGATAATTTTCCAACTAGGATCAGGAATGATGTTTCAGGATGCCTCCTTCCCTGTTTCTTGTTGCAATATTCAACACTCCCTCTCAACAAGAAAGGACTGTCTTTGCATGCGACATGAAACTCCATGCATTCACCCTGCAACCTTTGCAAGCGGCATGCAACTCCATGCATCTACTCTACAACTCTTGCTGCAACACTTCTGAAACTGAATAGCCTCCAAACAACTGAATCAATATAATGCATCTTTCATCAAAGTCTTCGACTTCTGGTAGTACCAAATGCACATGTCTTTAGGAACCATTGCGTTGTTGAACTCTGCACCCATGCACTCTGCACTTGCTGTCAACTCTGAACCGTGCTCCAGTATTCGACACTATCACTTTGATCTACCTGCATCAATCCAACTGATCATGCTACTATTGCTCTGTGGGCACCTCGTAGCCAGGTTCAATTCATGAGATCCACACCATCTCAATGTATCCTTCCCAGAAATCTCCTCTTGGGATTACTCATGCATGTCGCCCCACCTCTCACCTGGTGGTATAGCTGCATGCACTCCCTCTGCCCATCTGGCACGAAATTTCTCTGCATGAGTGGTTTCTCCCACTCCATGATCCTCATCTTGTGGCTGCTTCACATCTTGAGGTTCACTCTTACCTGCATGCAAATCCAGATCCCTCTCAAGCATCAATTGCATGTCTTTTTTGCACTTCCCAACAGTAGGAAGCTCCATAGAAATCCCATATACTTCAAGTCTGTAGAGATTCTTGGCTCAAATCCCAACCTTCTTGACTTGTCCTGTTGCTTTGTACCGAAGGAAAACTTTTCCTTCACTAAAGACAACATCATACCCTTTATCCTCTAACATTGCGACTGAGATTAAATTCTTCTTTAAACTTGGAACATGCACTACATCTTGTAAAAGAATGAGTTTACCTGACTCACTCTGTAATGGTACCAATGCTGGTCGCATTGTATCGTCTATTGTCGCCCAACTCAACATGCAACTAGAGATCTTTCTCCACCAAGTCACTGAAAAGATTCACATCTCTCGTCATGTGAAAGGAAGCACCACTATCAAAATACCACCCTGATCCCAATGCACTAGACACCATGCATGCGATCAATGAGAAGTCCAACTCAAATTGCGAGGCAAGAGCCTCACCGGCTGCAGCTCCAGCAACCTACTTGTTCTTCTTCTTCTGTGGAAAATTTGTAGCGTAATGTCCGTGTTCGTGACAGTGAAAACACTTCACTTTGGACATGTCACGCTCTTTGCCATCCGCACCGGATTGAGAAGGATTTTTCTTCCCCTTTCCTTTCCTTGCTTTGGCAGCCAAATTTCAATCCTCTTCATCATCATTCTTTGATGAAGAGCCATCCCTGGTACTCCGCCTTATCTCCTCTTGCACAAGATCTGACCAAAGTCGCTCCCATCCTAGCAGTTTCTCCCGACCATTGACAGAGTCCTCGTAGCTATGCCAACTCTTCGGAAGCCCAAGGAGAGCCAAAATCACCAAGTCTTATTCATCCACACTAACTCCTACACTCCCAAGCTCATCCCTGCAGTGGACAAACTTTGTCAAGTATACCGGAATAGTGTCATTCTTCTCCATTTTTATTTTCCTGAGCTTGTCTTTAAGCACCAACTTCCTCTGGTCACTTCTACTTTGGAACAATTTTGTCAAAGCCTTCCACATCAAGAATGGAGTGGCTTTACCGTGAAGGCTGGATAAAATTTGATCCTTCACACCTTCCAACAGAATCCTTCTACACCTTGCTACCTTCTTTTGCCATGCGTCAAGTGCGGCTGCATCGCTAGAACTCGGTTTAGGAATATCAACATCTATGAACTCCTTCAACCCACTATCCTCCAGCACCGCCTCCATCCTGTCCTTCCATGCAATATAATTCGAGCTGCCATCAAGGGCATACTCCAATCGCAATCCGTTGAAAGACATTTCAATGAATGCTCAACTTCGACACCAAGAAAACACTGCAGCTAATTCGAATTCCACCAGCACAAAACTCAATTGTTTCAATAATTGCAATCTGCTCCAATGATCAACCCTCTGATACCATGTAGAAATTATATGCACTACACATGCATATGTCCAAGATTCTCCTGATCACACACTATTTGATTTCATGCACAATACAGAATCTATTCCACCATTGATCATCACATGCGGATATTAAATCAATTACAATGCACACATGAAACCATAAAAATTCACACACATTAACACAGTGATTTTACGAGAAAGCTTGAAGCTAAAAACCCCAACTATCTATATATAATATATGTCATAGAGATCATGTAACAATCCTCATACATAGCTTATCACAAGCTCTCAGTACAATTCAATCGCTACACACTAATCAGGCCCAATCTTGCAAATCCATGCACCGATCTTTGCCAGCCTTTAGCTTGCCTCTACTGCGCAATCCCTGCTGAAGAATGGATCTGGATGAACTCGAATTGCTCCAGCCTTGCTCACGCAATCCTTAAAGGCATCTCTACTGAGTGTTGGATGCAAACCATGCATCACTATAGTCACAACTGATAGTCACACTTGCTCTTTCACCTACCTCTCCACTGGTCTCCACTGAACTGTCTATGCACTGTAGTTAACTGATGTATTCTTCAGTTGATTAATGAGTTATTATTTAGTGAATTAATTATTAATTAATTCACACCAATCTCACTAGTGTATCAATCAGTTAGACTAGATACAACTAGCTCAACTGTGTCTAACTGAGTTAAACTAAATACAACTCCACCAACTACTTCTACACTCCACCAAACTCTGTCACATGAGTTCTAATTGAAGTCCTCCATGCAATAGCTCCAATAAACCCTCAGGAATAGCGTAATTCCTTCTATCAGCTCTTGTGCCACATTTGTGCACTTAACTGAAGTGCTCCAAGAGAATAAGATGATGTTTAGAGTCCAAATATTATTAAGAGCTAATAATATTCGACATATCTATTTTTAGACTAGCAATCTAAAAAGAGATTCCGCCCAATATGTCTAAAAATAGAAATCCATCTATTTTTCCAACTTGATCAACCATCCACAAATAGCATCCTGCAACTCATAGAATATGATCGACATGTCTAAAAATAGACTTTGCGCCAAAAATCACCTGTGTGGGCCCCACCTAGTTTAGGTGATCATTTTCCAACTAGGATCAGGAATGATGTTTTAGGATGCCTCCTTCCCTGTTTCTTGTTGCAATCTTCAACATATCTGACGCCTCGGTTTCCTTAAACTAAATCAAGCAAACATTATACAAAACAATAAAGTACAAGAAACAGAGTTCAAGAGTACAAGGGAGTGAGAAGTTCAAGAGAGTTATTTCAAGTGAATAAAGCAAGAAAATTCAAGAAAGGGATTTCAAACAAGCAAGTTAAAATGGTGCGAAGTATTGAATTTTTGGAGTTATTGAATACTTTGATAATTAGCACTAAAGATGATGCAATCATCATTCACAAAAATACTCTCCAGTAAGTGGAAACTTGTTTGAAAGTAAAGCAATCTCAAGTTGATATTCTCAAAAGTGAAATTCAACTTCTTTAAGATGAACTTCAACAATTTTTTTTGAAGTAATAATGGTTCGTAACAACCTTCTTTTTGAAGAGTAAAATAATCACGAAGATGGTGAATATGATGATTCTAAGATACTCACAAATACAACTACAAGTGTAGAGGATGATGAAGTTTTACATGATCAATTTTAGCCTTCTTTTTGCAAGCCTGTCATTAGAACTTGGGAAGAAATATAGTACAACAAAAATCGACATGAGTTAGGATGTGACGAAGATGATAGTGCCTTGCATATTAAATATTATTCAAAACCAATCAAGTTTGTTAGTGTGAGTTTTTTGGATAATGAAACATCAAACAATAGTGAGAAGAAAGAAAAGAGTAAACATTGCAATCACATTGGTCACATGGAAGATAATTGTTCTAATCTTCATCCTTGTCACCATTGTGGAAAGAGGAATCACCCATCATAGAAATGCTCCAAAAGAAACAAAACTACAAGATTGAAGATTGACTATGAAAATATTAATTCTTGGGATTGGTCATCAACAACCAAGCGACTACATAAATTCTACGAAAGAATTCATTCTTGAGTGCAAACAAATATTGCAGTTGATAGTGAAAATAAGACGTCACTCTCATGCGCTTGAAATGGGGAGCGCAATGAAGGAAATCTCACACACCTCTCTTGGTAAGTTGGAGTTTTCAACATCCATTTTTTGCTGTTTTTTAGATAGTTCTTCATTGAGACTTAGATAATGGGCTTTAACATGAAGACTTGGATATGGTATTAGTCTATGTTGCATTTTCGGTATTATCTCTTGAACTTATGATCTGGGGGGGCGAATGTTAGCATGTTTCTCACATATAGTCATGAAGACCTAATATACCACCTATATGTATTTCACATCTTCATATATAGTTTTTATCATAAGTATGTTTCTAGATCCTATTTTGTCTTAACATACTTTATCTCTTTGCGAGGTATCAAGGTGAGAGAAATTGAGGTGGTTTCATAATTGTATTATATATTTGTTTAATGTAAAGATGAAATGTAGAGAAAATGTGAGAATAGAGAATATGGCTTGAGGTATTTTCTCTCAAATTTCTTGTCTCTTCTTGTCTTACTTATGAGCTATATTTTATCATGCAATAGATATATTTAAGAATACGATATGTTGCCTTGTCCAAGAAAGCTTTCCCTAAATACTCCATTATTATCTTCATGAGCTTGTTCATCTTCTAGGAAGAAACCCTTCTTCGCAGTGATGGCCTCCCACCTTTCCTCATTGTTCCATTGTAATCCCTTGGGGAGAGTTGTGATTTTTCTTACTGAGTCCTTATTTATGTAAATTACTAACCATGTGATTGCAGTAAAAAACTCCTTCCCTTCAGGGTCCCGCGGGTTCATGGAAATATATATTCCCATCTCATCATCAAAACCCTTGAGTCTCTCAAAGAATTCTAGCCATTGGTAATTATCAAATATGGTGAAAAATTGAGGATGTTGGTATATTATGGTAGTATCAGTGGGATTTATCCTAATGAAATTTCGCACCCCCCCCCCCCCCCCCCCCACCCTCATTTTTCCCGCACAGAGATCCTTCAAGTAGGTTTTTGAAATCAAGTTCAGACCACATGCAAAGGTTTTCTTCTTATAACACCCAAGGATTTAGTCAAGATAAATGGTTTGCACTGTGGGTATGAAAAATTTGGAGACAAGGTGGTGTGACTGTGTTGCTACAGGAAACATGGTTTCATGTTGTAACACTTATGTGGGGATTATTTTTGAATGGAAATAAATAACACATTCTTGAATCTATACTTCCATCAAACTAGGCATCAAAATATGAAAAGAAAATTGGTGAATCTTGATTCCTTTCCATTCACAGTTTGACATTGAAGCAAAAAACTTTCATATTCTCACTATGAAGCTAGTTAATCATAGAACATGTTACACAAGCTAAGGAATTCCACGGTAAGAATTTCAAAGCATATTTTGGGGCACCAACCTCTTTAAGACACATAGGGAGCTTGGTGAGAGAAGTTTGGAAAAATATATGCAATCCTATAGCAAACCCTTGTAGTGATTACTATAATAGTTTGTAAACTTGTAGCTTCTTGTAGCAGTTTGTAAACCAGTAGATTCATGTAGCAATATGTACGCCTATGACAACTTCTATAGTTTTTGCATGAAAATAGTTTATAGGGAAGACTTCTATTGTTGTGATTTCACAATGACTAGAGCATGGAGTATAAGGTGATGTCAAGGTGGTAGATATGGGACTCAGCGTACAATGCTTAGTTTTCCCATCTACCACTCCACTTCCAAAACATTCCTTAGTCACACTCCCACCTCAACCATTTCATCATAAGAATAAAATGAACACCTTTTCGAATAAGTCCAAGAGAATAGCTTGTTTGCCTCATTTTCCCCTCACATGTGGGACAAAACATTTTGGCAAAGTGAGTGTTGGATGTTAGTTAGAATTTGGTTTTTGTTTGGTTAGATTGCATGTGCTAGTCTATTTGAACACCATTTTGCACAAAAGATGATTTTCACTATGCTTCAAATGAATTGAGTGAGAGAGAGTTCAGGGGTTCCATACTTCATGGTTACCTTTTAGATGCTTGACGTTGATGTATGCCATTGTTGTAGGTATTTTCAAGTGTTGATTATATTTTATAGCTTATCTTGCAGCAATATGCAAGGGATCCTACTATGGACCTCTTCATCAATTCCTGGAGGATATTTTTGAGGCTATTAAGCTGTGGAGAATATAATCCCTTCATATGTATTTTTGTGTGTCTAACAAGTTGGGCTTGTAGGATTTCTACAACCTGCTACAAGACTATGTAGTTTCATGTAGCAGGCACAAAGACCCTTCATGCTTAGTGAGAAAGTCTCTTCAAGTGGCATATGTGAGTTGATAATTCCTAGGAATGGAGGAAATGTGGGTGGTGAAGATTTTGAGTCTCATTGTGATGAAAAATTGAAAGAAGAAGATTACTACAAGGTTGAATGGGGCGAACAAAAGGTGAACAATTCATTTGTGAGGCTAGGTTGTGGAAAGGTTAATTATAAGGATTATGCTAGTGCTCTTGTTTGGACAAAATGCTCAAATACACTTGGATCTATAGCTTTTCTTCAGAGATTGTTCCTTCTTGTAGTAGTTTTGGACTTTCCAGTAGCATTTCAAGAAGGTTGAATTTTTTTTTTGAAAAGTGGGTGATATGAGATAGATGATTTTGGGTTGATGTACAGGAGTGGAAAGTGGTACAATAATTTCAATTGGGTCAACCTTGGAGAATCTATGTTGATGACTTGGAATGGGGTGCAAGATTGTTGCTCTCAGTTAACCTAATTGTTGTGTCTTCACTTGTTGGAGGAAAATTGCACCTACCAAAAAAAAATGTGAGATATTCATTGGAAATTGATATCTTAGGTCAGTATTTTCATTATTTAATCAGGAGATAAAATTTGAATTTATATTTACCCCACAAGTCCTCAAGTTGGCCCCTCCAATATCAAGTTGGCCTACCCAAGAGACACACCCCTTTACATGGATGAATCACTATATATTAGTCCTATTCAATCTCCTCCAAAGACGCAATTCAAATATATTATATGAGGAAATATATTGCTAATCTGAGGCTGATAGATTTCATATTCTGAAGCACTATTTCTCTGTGGAACCATGTAAACCTGAGGCATATTTCTTTATGGAACGATATGAGTTGATTGAGGAAATTATTATTTGTGGTATGCAAGCTGACTGAGGCACTTATTCTCTATAATATGCAAGTAGACTAAGGCACTTATTCTCTATGATATGCAAGTTGTATGAGGCACTTGTTTTCTATGGCTAAATCAAATAATTGAGGGGAACCCTATATTGGATATTGGAGGGTTGACTTGGCACTTATGGGAGTTAATCATGCTAGTAAGTTATTTTCTATACGTCTTATTAAAGATAAGTTATTTATACTGATGCATAAATTGGATTGAATTTGACATTCTCTCATAAGGAAAGGTTGTTGGGTTTTTACCCTTGGAGTGGGGTTTTCCCAAGGTAATTTTTGGTGTATTTTTTTTACTATCTTGTTTTGATCTTTACTGCTCTATGGATATTAATGTTAATGGTTGAATTTTTAGTTTATAACTACTTAATTATTGGAATGTTCTAAAAGAAGTCAAATTGTATAATTTGAAGTAGTTATCAGTTTGAAAATTTCTCTAGTATTATATGATACTAGAAAATCAACATGGTATCAGAGCAAAAGAATTGAAGAGTAGACAAAAGGGTCATCTAAGGTCTATGGAATCCAAACTTATATCACTATGAAGAGAAGTCCCAGTTTATATTTGTGAAAGATCTGAGTTTTCTCTATGAAAGATCCTAATCTTAAGAAGTCCTAGTTGCATCTATGTGAGCTCCACCTTTGTAGCATATGAACTCTCTATGGAATTCAAGCTCTCTATGGAATCCAAATTTATTTTGTGATTTAATTCAAGTCCTAAAATAAATTCAAATCAAGACATTTGTGGTATTGTTCAATTCAAGTGTTAGTTATCTCCATGAAAAATGCAAGTTATCACTATGGCAAGTGTGAGTTATGTGATGATGATGATCTAAACTAAAATTTGATGATCTAAGATCCATGATGATGATCCAACTGCATAATCCAATTCTGAGGCATGAAACAAATTAGTGACCGGGATTTATCTTATATGTCTCTATGGAAGGAGTCAAGACTAAGCCAGTTTATCTCTTTGGAAGGACAAAATCTTATGATAAAAGCTTTTGTGTCTAGATCCAAAAATTGTAGAAATCTTAGAGGTTGAAATTATTTAGTTAAGGATATCCTAGTTCTTATGAAAAATAAGCCAAGTAACTTCTTAAAAGAATATTTCCTGTATGATTTGTTTATTGTGATCATCAAGAGTCTAAATTGTGAAGCCTTGAGCATAGTAAGTATTTTTTCTTAGACTAAATGATCTTGAGAAGGAGACCAAGATTTGTGCATCTGAAGTCAACTGAAGATATTCTTATCTTTAATATTGATATCCACTTTGTTATATCTAGTGAGGGTGAAATATTAGTTTTCAAACAAATAGAAGATGTTAATTAGGAAAAATTTGAAGGATGGAAGTTTATCTTAAAGTTTAGAAACCTTGGAAAATCGTACTAGTTCCTAATATGCAAATTGTAAAAAAATTGGTGACATTTTTGTAGAAATATTTAGATATCCAATGATTTTATATTTGTTGATATAATATTTGGCGATTTTTAAGGTAAAATAATGGTGTACTATAAAATTTGGGAGATTCATTTTAGAAAAAAATGGAAATAGGCGAATCCGTTTTTTTGGAAAAGGATGGAAAATTAGCCCACCTGCGAATATTAGCCCCTAAATTTTTCCGTAATGTTAATACTCATTGCCAAGGAACAATTTTCAGATATATTGAATGAAAATAACTAATACCATGGAATTAGCTCAACGAACTCAAAACCAACAAAGTTTTGATTGCATTGCCATACTTTTGAGCCACGAATGTTTGTCATTCTAAATATGAATTGAAGTAGAATCTTGTATGGACATGTACAAAATATGTCTCTTTGATAAAATTGAATTAGAATCTTGTATGGAAATGTACAAAAAATCTATGATACAAATAATTAAAGTTCCTTTCTAAGCCAAGGTGATTTCCTTATGTTGAGATACTTGTCACTGAAGAGGATGAACTCCCATTTAAGACCGAGATTGTACTAAGGAGAATAAGTAATTTGTATAATACGGCTCCTAGCCTTGTGCAAAACACATTACAATATGATATGTTCAAGAGCGAAAGTTAATTTCTTCTAGACCCTTTGGAAAGGAAGATGCATTGTATGAGCATTCTGAACTAGTATTATGTATTCTAGTATGATATGAGTTGTGTGTAAATTACTATAAGTGCAAATGACTCACATTGTTTTGTTGTGAAGAGGTAAATAAACACCCAGTTCTGACCATGAGAATATATTTCCAAAGGTTGGGTGTTGAAGAAGATTTCAAATAATTTGTTGCCATAAATCGTGTCATTAAAATACGGATAACCAATTTTTAAGACCCAAATTTAAACATTGTTGTTACTATCATATTCTTATTGAAAGCATGCGATCATAATCATGTGCAGATCTAGTATTATCCCATCATATCACACCAACGACAATGGATGAACTTGTTGTTACCAATCCTTTAAAGAATTCAGTCATATGTGTTGACTTTGCATATACTAATGGGTTTTGACATTCGATTGAAAGTATAGGTTTGTAAACCCTATCAGGCAACAAGGATTGGATAAGAAAAACCCTAGGATTGGAAGAGAAGAAATTATAGCACTTGAAAAGAAAGGAATAAAATCATGATGATGATATACATGAACTAGATAATGTTGTTAATGGATGTAAGAGGACTAAATATCAATAGGGAGGTTATATCATCTCAAACGATAAGTATTTTTATATTTCTTCTTCATGTTTATTAATATTATTGTTGTTTCTATTAGTCTCTCGTCTTTGTATATCTTTCTTGGTTGTGATTATTCTTCCATTCCCTCTTAGTGAGGATTGCAGGTACATGATGAATGTTGCCATAGTTGTAGTAGCAGATGGAAAGAATGGAAGAAAAAATAAAATATAGTGACAAGAATACTCATGTTGAGCTATGAACTAAGAGGGAACAATTTTTATTTATAAAAATTAGTTGTGATTTCCAAAATGAATATGGTTAGAAGTACCAAGCAAAGGATTACCTTGGTAAGAGGGAGAAGAATACGAAGTTAGGCACCTCATGTATGTGTAAGGGGAATCTGGTTGAAGGATCTTGGTCTAGTGCATTACTAGCTGGGATTGAAAGTGTGGCATAAGCATGTTGAAATCTTCCTTGTTGAGATATTTCAAAAATTTGGCATGATGGACTAAAAGTCCATTGGAACTTCCATGATAAAAAAATTCAAGAAGTTGTGAGACTTTGTTATTGACTTGTTTAATCCTACTGATTGGCTCGTTGAACTATTTGTTGCATGGATTTGTAGATTCTAATTTGGATGGATGTTCCGAAGATAGAGAGAGTAGTTCTAGTTTTTGTTTTAGATTGGGCTCTGTTATGATATATTTTTCAAGCAAGAAGCATAATATTGTTTCTTTTAGTATAGATGATCCTGAGTATATTATTCCTTGTTAAGCATGTTGTGAAGGATTTTTTCTTGTAAGTTGTTTTTTGGTTTGTTTTTTTAGGTGTTGGAATCAACCATTATATATTGTGACAATCAAAGTTGTGTAAAGCTTTCTGAAAATCCATTTTTACATTCATCTGACAAAGGACTAATGTAATGTAACAAAGTTTACTAGTTCTAGTATGTAGTTGAGGAATTATAGGGACAATTGGAATTTGTTTAGATTGATCTATTTTAGGAGGATACAAATCCATCGTTTGAGTACTCAAATCATTCACCTTTGTAATTGTATAAATAAACTCTCTTCGGAAGAAAACAAGACTGAAGTGAAAAGAGCATAAGATGGAGGAGGAGAGCTCAAAGATAAGAAATATTGTAATTATGGTTTTGTGTTGTTTTTTATTATTCTTCTATGATTGGTGTTTATCGTATGTTAATTCTTTGTTTTCAAATTGAAACTTCCCTTAGCATAACCCTGTAAATTCATTTTCAAAATATGATTTTGATACATTGTTGAGTTAAATTGTTGAAATTGGAGATTTCATAGGAAAAATCAAGTCAAATTATTCATTATTTCAAAAGGAAAATCAAAGGAGAAACTAGTCTACATGTAGGAGAAAATATGGATCTTGACTTCTTCTTAAAAGTCCTTTGTTAAAAATCCAAAATATGAAACCTTTTAGATTTTTTAAAGTTTCACTTAGTCATGGTTCCTCATCTGAATCCAAAATTTCTAAAATTTCCTTATCAAAACCTATAGATTTTCATATATTCAAGATTATTAAGGTTCTTGTCACAAGGTTCCAGAATCGACACACTTTCTTAAGCTATTTTAAATATATATTTTCATCAAGTCCTATTTTGGGAAAATCTTGAATATCACACAATTCAACATCAAAGTTTTGACATATCAAGAGATTTAAAAAAACAAGGATATCAAATAGTACCATGGAAAAGTTCCAACACATATGGAACTTTTAGAAAAATTGAATCTCACCACTTGGATCTACAAACTTAATTAAAGGTCTATTTTGAAATGTTCTAGATATTGAAACTTTGGGATTTTGTAAGGTTCCATTTGTAGGGTTTTGAGGTTAAAATTTAAGCCAATGTAATCCAAATTAAGAGGTGAATGTTCCATTCCATATTTTGTAGAGGATCATTATGTTTGTTAAAAAATTCCACTATTGTTTCTGAGGTGCTCTAAAAGAGTTTAATTATGCATGTTTTTCAAAGGATTTGGTCTAAGAAGGTGCACAATTGAATAGAAAGGTGAAGATTAATCAAGATTCGATCAGGTTTGTGTAGCAGGCACACCTAAACAAGAACAATTAATGGGATAGCATGCTTAGGATTGTAATTCAAATTCCATTGATTCATGTATATCCATGGGAGCCCATAAAATAGGGGGCGTTACAAAAAAAATAAGATTTCTATCCTCCTTCTCTCCAATAAGAAAGCAAAAAAACCCTTACTACATAGAGTGAATGTAAGTTGAACTTTAATGAGAGGCTTCAATTTTTTTTTCAATCCATGCTACAAGGGATTTGGGGAAGGTTAGATCCCTATAAATTAATTGGTCAAACCCTTGTCAATGAGCTAGGAGGTGAGGGTAAGGTTACAAATTCTTATATCCCTTGAAAAATAAATGAAAATAAGTGGGGTCCCCTAGCAAAAATATGTTAGTTATCTTCTTATAGCACATTGTTTTACTTGCACATAGAAATAGGTGGTTTACTATCTTTATTGATGCTTATGATATTAATGTTTGACAAATATTTTTATAGTCATCGAATCATGATGCAGTTGTATTTTGTATTTAAAAGGTTAAAAAAGAAGTTGCAACAACATCTTGATTACATATTTATGAGATAGATATTGATATTTGATAAGAGTCTTGTGACATCTCTTTTTACAATATTTACATTACATTACTTGGTGGTTTAAAGTGATAATTGACATTCTCATATACAAATATACTAAGTGGCTAACCATACAAATGTTCACATGTTGGCTAATGTTTTTATAATAAGTTTATCCCAAGAGCCATGGCATAGGACCTTAACCTCTTTTGCATTCATCATAATTAAAGGATTCTCATTATCAAAATTGTGTTATTACACTATGCAAAGGTTATAGTTATCAAAGCATAAAGGATTCGAGTAATAAACATGGTCATGAGTTAGTGCAAGAAATATGGCATAAGTTTGAAGTTATAAGTTATATAACATTATAAAACAATATATATAATGTTTATTGATATGACATGATATGTAAATAGGCAAAGATTGTAATTCATTATAAGGTGGGATGGGTCTCAAATATCTCGATGGTAATTAAAGTTTGTATTACTTTGAAGTGATGTCATTGTTGATTGTTTATATATGAACTTAATTACTTTGAAGTGATGTCATTGTTGATTGTTTATATATGAACTTAACATTCATATACTCAGTTAGTTAAGAATCCGTTTTTTTTTTGTTAATAATAATATATATAAGGACATATAAATAGACTTCCACTCCTACCAAATCAAATCTTACTCAATCTTTTACAAAAATATAACTTACAATTTTCACAAAACTAAATTATAATTTATCATCAAAAACATTTTTACCTTACAACTTAAAAAGAATACAAAACTCAAAGAAAAAATGCACACTTATTATTACTTACTAAATGGTTATTCATAAAATAAAAATAATTCTAATTCTATTATTTCCTTTTCCTTATCATTTCTGTTATTTTTTCTTCATATTCCCACTCACAAATTTAATATATCTTTAAAAAAAATAAATTTGCTTACTTTTAATTCACACCATCAACATTGTAAATCAAAATGAGTTCTCATTCTCATCCACCCTCACTCTTACTTTTCAAAGATACCACAATCACAATTGAATTTGGAATTTTGCAATCCATCTAACGACACTTCAATTATGAGAGTATATCTCTTTCGTAGCAACTTCACTGAAAAAGCTAATATGAAATCCGACCAAATTGCTTTCACAGTTCACCAAAATCAAATTCCAATCTATTTTGTTGGGAAAAGCAAATGTCACCCAAAACCAAAGAATCTTTGTCCAGCCACGAATGCGTGCCTTGCATTAGCGGTATCCTTCTTTTTTTTTTTAAATTGAAAAAGAGCAAATCTATTTTTATAAGCCTAGTTTTCTTTTATTTAAAATTATATTGTATTAAATTTATAGTATTTGAGTTTTATCTGCACAGTATCTTATCATGTAATTGGAATTTTGTTTTATTTTTTTCATTTTTTTTTAAATTTAAGTTATATTAAAATTATATTATATAGGTTGAATTTTGTCAAGTTTTATTAGTATAATAAGTTGAGGATGGGCTTTTTTAGCGAGGTGGCCTTGGCTCACAGAGTTTGATGGATTAGATTTTTCTGGGTAGTTGTTTCTCAAACTACAAGTCAAGCCAAGAAGATCACATACAACTTGACCAAGAAAAACTATAATTTTTATTTCTATTTTTTAAATATTAATATCTTATTAATTTATAATGATAAATCTTAATTTTATAATATTGATGTTCTTGTGCCATTTAATTTATATATCTGCACCTTTGGGCTCGTAATTGTCTAGCTAGAAGACTAGTTAAACATCAATATGGTAGTTTAATAGGTTGTTGCATGGAAATAAGGTTTATTTTAAACATGGTAATTAAATTTAAGGGATATCTTTCTTATTATTTTTTGGGTTAATAATATGATTTTTTTTTAAATTATTTCAATCAGAGTAGTTAGTTTTCATAATAACGCTTTACACACTATTGTAATTTCTAAATGACTATTTAATAAACATAATCAATTTCATTTTCAATATCGTAATCAAATTTTACAAATTAATCAGTTGTTCCCGTTATTAATTTAGTAGTATATGTTTTGAGATTTTTTTTTTGCATTTTAATAAAAAAATCAATATTATATATTATAAATAATTTATAATATATTACTTACCATACAAATGTTGTCATTTTAATGATTAACTTGTTAGATGTAAATCCCTAAATTTGCGTGACAACATTTTCCTTTAGTTGAGGACCACTCTATCTTTACCATCATAATTTATGGACCTATTTGACTTGTGGTTGTTATTTATACATCGTTCATAATAATTAAAAATCATATCATTTTGTTTTTTTTTAATGTAAATGTTGATATAAGCTTTTATTAATACAGAAGCTCGTTAAATCCTAACCTACATGGATTGTGGGATTAGTTCATGTAAACATAGAGGTCTCAATACAATATGATATTTATAAAAGAAAAGTGTCTATAAAGGTAGTGGGAAAATGTATATAAAGGTAGTGGTCCTCTTGTTAACATAATGGTAATTTGGTCCACAGTGACATATAACACAATGTGATATAATAATTGTGTAAAAGATATAGTTTAAAAGAAAGTACTCGTATTAAAAAAATTTCAAACTCTAACACTAGCATTGCTAACAATTTGTGTCACATGCAAGATTTAACCCATAGTGATATTTTAAATATATATATATCTCAAAAAACCCAATTCGGTCAGCTGAAATTTGAGCAATTTCAACCAGCATTATATTTTAAGAGTTGTGATTTTCAAACCCTAGCTGAGGGTTTGTAGTGATAGGTTTTCTGATGGCAAACAAATCAATGCAAATGAATGAAGGGAAGAGTGAACTGGCAATTATTCACATCAAAATCTGCCTCAGTCAAGCAATATGCTAGCTACAATATGCTTGCTGCTAATTCAAATTGCACCATGAATCTGAACTGTGATCTAAATGCCATAAATTTGGAGGTATCCATTATTCTTAGAAAATAAGATGAGAGAAAGATTTTTTTTGGGGAGAAGATAAATTACGTGAATATTATAGTTTTAGTAAAAACCTATAGCCATCAAAATCTATGTAAATTATCATTCCTTATTATCTGTGGATCGACATGAGAATAAGAGTGGTCGTATCTAAAATGAAATGGTGCACCAAATTTGTGACTTTGGATGCGTACTCATGGGAACAAGAAATTATGCAATGTAGCATTTCACATTTTTTAATCAATTCATAGGCACATAAAAGTCACTGAGAAAGAATTAAATTTGTTGGAAAAGAATCATGTCAATATTAAAATGAGGAGCCTATTTTATTAATTTGCTACCACGTTGAGACTATATGGTCCCGATCTAGCCTAAACTTTGAAGTCAGATTCATGACCATATGGGTTGTTGAAGTGTGTTGTCATATCACAAGGGTATTTACAAAAAAAGTAGAATCAAATAGTTGGTGATCCAGGACAATTTAGATTGTAATGAAGATTTTACAGTAATAATAAAAGGATTTTTTTTAATCATCTCATGTGTTTTCACATTATTTGGTGAATTTTATGTTTATGTGGTGAATTTTATGCTCTCTATGTTAGGATTTTGTTGAATATTTATAAATGATGGGTTTACTGTGCAGAATAGGGGTATACCTCATTTTATTTTTATGAATACGATAGTGATATTGTAGGATCCATGTCTCTTTTATCATTGCAGAATTTTCTAGGTTCCTGCAGTCTCTCATAGATTCCTCGGGTGAGACTTCACCTGCTCACAAATTTTGCAAAAAGGGTCGGTGTTTGAGGAGTTTTATCTAATTCACTCCAAATCTAGGCCTTCCCTCTACACGCCAATGATAATTCATGGGAGAGATCCCATGAACCTGTCCTTTCTTCCATGGGAGTCGAAAGCATGAACATCATTTACATTTCATTTTATTTCTAAGTTTTTTATAAAGGTTTCTAGGATTTTTGTTTTTTCCATGTAATGTAACAAAGTTTACTATTTCTAGTATGTAGTTGAGGAATTATAGGGATAATTAGAATTTGTTTAGATTTATCTATTTTAGGAGGATACAAATCCATCATTTGGGTACTAAAATCATTCACCTTTGTAGTTGTATAAATAAACTCTCTTGGGTAGAAAACAAGAGTGAAGTGAAAAGAGCATAACATGGAGGAAGAGAGCTCAAAGAGAATAAAGATTGTAATTCTGGCTTTGTGTTGTTTGTTCTTATTCTTCTATGATTAGTGTTTATCATTGTTAATTCTTTATCTTTGAATTGAAACTTCACTTAGCATAACCCTTTAAATTCCTTTTCAAATTATGATTTTGATAAATTGTTGAAATTGGAGATTTCATAGGAAGAATCAAGTCAAATTGTTCATTATTTCAAAAGGAAGATCAAAGGAGCAATTGGTCTACATGAAGGAGAAAATATGGATCTTGACTTCTTCTTAAAAGTATTTTGTTAAAAAACCCAAATATGAGATCTTTTGTATTTTGTAAAGTTTCACTTAGTCATTGTTCCTCATCTAAATCCAAATTTTCTAAAGTGTCCTTTATCAAAACTTCTATATTTTCATATGTCCGGGATTATCAGGGTTCTTGTCACAAGGTTCCAACATCGACACACTTTCTTAGGCTATTCGAAATCTATATTTTCATCAAAGTCACATTTTGGGAAAATATTGAATATCATACAATTCAACATGAAATTTCCACCATATCGAGAGATTTTAAAAAACAAGGATATCAAATAGTTTCATGGAAAAGTTCCAACACATCTAGAACTTTTGGAAAAGCTGAATCTCACCACCTAGATCTACAAACTTAATTAAAGGTGTATTTTGAAATCTTCTAGATATTGAAACTTTGGGATTTTGTAAGGTTCCATTGTAGGGTTTTGAGGTTAAAAGTTAAGCCAATGTAATCCAAATTAAGAGGTGAAGGTCCCATTACAAATTTTGTAGAGGATAATTCGATTTGTTAAAGAATTCCACTATTATTTCTGAGGGGTTCTAAAGAAGTTTAATTATGCATGTTTTTAAAAGGATTTTGTCTGAGAAGGTGAAAAAATGAATAGAAAGGGGAAGATCAATCAAGATCTGATTATGTTTGTGTAACAAGCACACCTAAACAAGAACAATTAATGGGATGTCATGCTTAGGATTGTAATTCAAAGTCCATTGATTCACATGTATTCCATGGTACCCATAAAATAGGGGGTGCTACAAAAAATAAGATCTCTATCCTCCCTCTCTCCAATAAGAAAGAAAAGAAACCCTTACTAAATAGAGTGAAGGAAAGTTGGCCTTTAATGAGGGGCTTCAAACTTTTTTCAATTCATGTTGCAAGGGATTTGGGGAAGGTTAGATCCTTATAAATTGGCCGATCAAACCCTTGTCAGTGATCTAGGAGGTGAGGGTAAGGTTACAAAAGCATATATCCCTTGACAAATAAATTAAAATAAGTGGGGTCCGCTAGTAAAAGTATGTTAGTTATCTTCCTATAGCACATTGTTTTACTTGCACATAGAAATTGATGGTTTACTATCATTATTGATGCTTATGATATTAGTGTTAAAAAATATTTATATAGTTAGTGAATCATGAGGTAGTTGTATGTTGTATTTAAAAGTTTAAAAAGGAAGTTGCAACAACATCTTGATTACATATTTATGAGATAGATATTGATATTTGATAAGAGGCTTGTGACATCTATTTTACAAAATTTACATTACATGACTTGGTGGCTTAAAGTGATAATTGAAATTTTCATATACAAATATACTAAGTGGCTAACCATACAAATGCTCACATGTTGGCTAATGTTTTTGTAATAAGTTTATGCCAAGAGCCATGGCATAGGACCTTAACCTCTTTTGCATTCATCATAATTAAAGGATTCTCATTATTAAAATTGTGTTATTACACTATGCAAAGGTTATAGTTATCAAAGCATAATGGGTTCGATTAATAAACATGGTCATGGGTTAGTGAACAAGACATATGGCATACGTTTGAAGTTACAAGTTTTTTTTTTGTAAGTTAGGCTAAAACTATATTAAAATCATAAAAGAAACTTTATAGAGGTTGTGGGTTGGGATGGCAAGCAGTACTTAGCCAATCCTTGTCTTGGAAGTTTTCAAAATAAACCAAGTTCGGGGCTACCTCATAGGAGGAAACCAGCCCCTTAAGAGATTCAAATAGTCTTGTTTTACAAAATATTCAGTGACACATATGAAAACAAAATAGTTGAAGTATGTCCTGAGATGACAAAAATCAGAGATGAACCTTACTACTAAGCAGTCATGGAGTTCCTTCATCTCCCTCTATCGCGTGGTCCTCCTCCTCAATTAGGCATCTATATTCTCTTGCAATGGCTTCCTCCTCAGCTGTGGGCTCACGAGGAGGCTTCAGAGGAGCCGCGTGGATGATGGGAGCAACAGGTTACTTAGCATCATAAACTATGGTCCAGACACCGTCTGAGTCCATAATCTAAACATCTGTCTCCTCTTTTGCAGGCCCATGAATGGGAAGCGATTTGGTTTTCCGAGGTATGGGCGGTTTAGATTGTGCAATAGTGGATTTTCTGCAGCCTCTTCTACCCTTAGGCTTCTCCAGAGGCTAAACAATCTCCTCCTGTGTGCTGTCAGGCGTTTGAGCTGCCGAAATTTCATGGCTTCCTGATGAGGAGCCTTCATTGGATCCCATACGTTGGTCCTGGCCACGGTGAGAGGGGCTTGAGAGTGCCCCTATGTAGCTGGCCCTGATGGGATTTTGACGTTGGCGCGGGGCCACGGAGAGGTTATCGAGCAGATGATGGGGAGCTCGATGTGAGACAAGGCTGAGAGAAAGGGGGCGCGCAGAAGGGGCACACAACAGGGGTGCATGCAATAGGGGGCTCGCAGCATGGGGGTGCGCAGCAGGGGGGAGCACAAAGGGAGGGGCACGTAGCAAGGGGGCACGCAGCAGGGCGACACGCAGCAGGGGGAGCACGCAACTGGGGGAGCGCGCAACTATGGGAGCGATGGCAGTGGTAGTGCGCGAGACAGGCTGGAGTAGCAACGTAATGGTGAGAAGAGAAGCAACTATGGTAGAGAGAGCTTGCAAGACTGGCTAGAGCAGCAATCAAATGGCCGATTGAGGAGCCTCTATGCCTTTTGAAGGCATGAGGCACTGAATTCAAGCGTAGAGGTAGAGAGGGAAATTCCAAGTGTGCCTGCATGTAACGCGTGGTGTGGCAAGAGGTCAGGTGTGGCAGACCGCCGGAAAAGATTATCAGCGATTTGAGGTTCTGCATCAGGTTGGAGCAGGTGTTGCAGGGCGACATCAGAGTAAGCATGAGATGAGTGTCCTTGCTCGATCTGGAGATTTCACCCGCATCCGGGGGAGTTTGAAGTTGTAAGTTATATAACGTTACAAAACAATATATACTTTTTGTTGATAGGACATGATACATGAATAGACAAATATTATAATTTATTAATGACATGATACGTGAATAGACAAATATTGTAATTTACTATAAGGTGGGATGGAGTCTAGCATATCTCTATGGTAATTAAAATTTGTATTACTTTGAAGTGATGTCATTATTGGTTGTTTATATATGGACTTCACATTCATATAATCACTTAGTTAAGACTCAATTTGTTTTAATAATAATATATATAAAAACATATAAGTAGACTTCCACTTCTACCAAATTAGAAGTCTTACTTAATCTATATAACTTACAATTTTCAATCATCCAAAAATAATTTTCCCTATAACTTATTTTTTTTTACAAAACTACCTACACTCATTAAAATTGATAAAATATATTTAACTTAATAAATAAGATATCAAAACTTTGAATTAAAAAAAACCATTATTACCTAACTTAATGGTTATTCATAAAATAAAAACAAATCTAATTCTATTATTTCCTTTTTCCTATCATTTCTTTTTGTTTTTCTTCATATTCTCACTCACAAATTTAATATATCTTTAAGAAAATAAGTTTGCTTGCTTTTAATTCACAACATCAACATTGTCTCATAAAAACTCACTTTTTAAAAATACTGTAGTCACAATTGAATTTGGAATTTGCCATCCCATCTAACGACACATCATCAATTATGAAAGTATATCTCTTTCGTAGCAACTTCACTGAAAAAGCTAATATGGAATCCCAGGTGGGCCCAGTTTAAAACAAACTGGACCAAATTGCTTTCGCAATTATCCGTACAATCTCCCATATAATCAAATTCCAACCAATTTCGTTGGGAAAAGAAAATGTCACCAAAAATCAAAGAATCTTTATCCAGCCACGAATACACGTGTATTGCGTTAGCGGTCTCCTTATTTGATGTTTTAAATAGAAAAAGCAAAACACTAAGTTCCCTTACGAGAGAGCAAATCTAGTTTTTTTTTATTCTAAATCATATTTATATTAAATTTATAGTATTTGAGAGTGGAGTATTATGTAATTGGAATATTATTATTTTTTTGTGTTTTTTTAAATTTTAATGTGTTAAATTATATTACAATTAAATTTTTTTATTTTTATTTTTTAAATATTAATATCTAATTAATTTATAATGATAAATCTTAATTTTATAATATTTATGTTTTTATATCATCTCATTTATATATTTACATTTTTGGGTTTGTAATTGTCTTGCTACAAGATTAGTTAAATATCATTGTTGTAGTTTAGTAGATTGTTATATGGAAATAATAGTTAAATATCATTGTTGTAGTTTAGTAGATTGTTATATGGAAATAAATTTTATTTTAAATATAGTAATTAAATTTAAGAGATAGATTTTTTTTAATTCTTTTTTAGGGTTAATAATATGATTTTTTAAAAATTATTTTGCAAGTTAATCAAATGTTCTTACTATTAATTTAGTAGTATATATTTTGAGATTTTATATTTTAATAAAAAAATTTATAATATGTATTATGAATAATACAACGTATTGTGACACATAGTGATTTATAATATATTACTTATATTGTAATTTTTTAGATGTAAATCCCTAGATTTGTGTGACAACATTTTCCTTTAGTTGAGGACCACTCTATTTTTAATATCATAATTTGTGAACCCATTTGACTTTAATTGCTATTAATACAACCTTCATAATAATTACAAATCATAACATTTTGTTTTTTAATGTAAATGTTGATATGAAATTTTTATTAATATAGAATCTCATGAACTCCTACCCCACATGGATTGTGAAGATTTGTTCATATAAACATAAAGGTCTTAATACAATATGATATTTATATAAAAAAAAAATGTTTATAAAAATAATGGTCCTCTGGTTAACATAATGATAATTTAGTCTATGGTAACATAGCAATATATAACATATAATAATAATGATGTAAAAAATATAATTTAAGAAATACTACTTGTATTAAAATTTTTGCAAACTCTAACAATAACATTACCAACAATTTGTGCCACCTACGAGATTTAACCCATAGTGATTTTTTTAAAGCCTTTTATATATATATATAACTCAAAAAAAACCAATTCGACCAACCAGCATTATGTTTTCAGAATTGTGATTTTCAAACCCTAGCAAAAGGTTGGTGGCGATGGGTTTTCTGATGGCAAAAATATCAATACAGAGGAGTGAAGCGAAGAGTGAACTGGAAATTATTCACATCAAAATCTGCCTCAATCAAGCAATATGCTGGCTAGAAATCTGCTTCTTGTGATTTTCAAACCCTAGCAAAAGGTTGGTGGCGATGGGTTTTCTGATGGCAAAAATATCAATACAGAGGAGTGAAGAGAAGAGTGAACTGGAAATTATTCACATCAAAATCTGCCTCAATCAAGCAATATGCTTGCTACAATCTGCTTGTTGCTAATTCGAATATGCATAATGGGAATAAAGAATTCTACAATGTAATACTTCAATTTTTTTAATCAATTCCTAGGCACATAAAAGTCACATAGAAATAATCCTATTGGTTGGAAAAGAATCATGTCAATATTAAAATGAGGAGCCATATTTTATCAATTTGCTACCACGCTGAGCCTATATGGTCCCAATTTAGCCTAAACTTTGAACTTTGAAGTCAAATTCATGATGGCATATGCATTGCTGAAGTGCGTTGTGATAGCACAAGGGTATTTCTCCAGAAAAGTCGAATCAAATCGTATCATTTGTGAAAATACTTCGACAATCTGCTCGATTCCTCAGCAATTTGTTGGGCGATCCTCAGAGTAGCAACTCGGAAAATTATTTTTCTACGTGATAGGTGGCGTTGGTTTCAACTTTTGGCCGAATGTCTTTTTCATAAAAGGAATAAACATTACTCCTCTTTCATTTTTGTAGAAATTATAAAGTGATGTGCATAACTTATAGAGATTTCCACAAAGAAAATTAAAATATTACTTTAGGAGGGTTATAGCTTTATGAAAGATAATTTCAAAGCTTTTTGGAGTAATGGGTGGATTTCATATATTTTTGAGAGGTCAAAATCTAAAGTGTTGATGATTCATAGTTCAATGGGAACCTTCATCGTTGTGGAGCATTGAAATTTCATATTTATTGCGTTCGTGAAGATCATAATGATATTAAATGTATTTGGACATTTTTGTAAGAGTGATACTCATAATAAAATTGAAGTTTTTTTTTTCTCTTTGCCTTATATTTGCGTAAGTTTAATAAGGGGATTTTAGCAACACTTTGGGTTGGGTTGTGTTGTGTGTTGCAAATTTTTCATGGAGGCTATGTTGTTTTATGTCTAGTTTTGACGTATTCACCATTCATCATTTTATGACATACACAAAGTCCAAGGCAATTTAAGGAAATGCAAGAACATTTAATTTAATAACACATGTTTAAGTACAACAACCAAATTACATTAGTGTTCAACAACAAGTTTATATTACTCTATGAAATCAATGTACAAATCAAGCTTATGGACTCAATACATTGTAAAACATTCAAAAGATTAATTGTAACTTGCTTGTAATCAAGTTGAATTGTACTTACAATAGCTTCTTTGTAAGTGTTAGTATCAAAATCGAGTTGAATTGGGATTATCATGTGCACTTTCAGCTGAACCCGACACTGTTTGAATCATTATAAGTCAAGGTTGATAAGGTTGAGTAGTTAAGATTCAAGTCATTGTAAAAATCACTAATTTGGGTGCATTTTCAAGGGTATTTGACACCTTGGCTTCCTCAAACTAAATCAAGCAAACATGATACAAAATAATAAAGTACAAACAAGAGAGTTCAAGAGTACAAGGGAGTGAGAAGTTCAAGAGAGTTATTTCAAGTGAATAAAACAAGCAAATTCAAGAAAGGGAGTTCAAACAAGCAAGTTGAAAATGGAGCGAAGTATTGAAATTTTGGAGTTATTGAATACTTTGATAATTAGCACTAAAGATGATGCAATCATCATTCACAAAAATACTCTCCAGTAGGTGGCAACTTGTTTGAAAGTAAAGCAATCTCAAGTTGATCTTCTCAAAAGTCAAATTCATCTTCTTCAAGATGAACTTCAACAATTTTTTTTTGAAGTAATAATGGTTCGTAACAACCTTATTTTTGAAGAGTAAAATAATCACGAAGATGGTGAACATGATGATTCTAAGCTACTCACCAATACAACTACAAGTGTAGAGGATGATGAAGTTTTGCATGATCAAGTTTAGCCTTCTTTTTGCAAGGCAATCATTAGACCTTGGGAAGAAATATAGTACAACAAAAATCGACATGAGTTAGGATGTGACGAAGATGATAGTACCTTGCATATTCCAGATTATTCAAAACCAATCAAGTTTGTTAGTGTAGACTTTTTGGATAATGAAACATCAAACAATAGTGAGAAGAAAGAAAAGTGTAAACATTGCAATCACATTGGTCATGTTATCACCATAAAAGTTGTTTTTTTCTAAACTCTGAAAGTTTACCTTGTTCTAGTCATGGTGTCAATAGGTCTTGAGTCATTTCATTTATGAATTGGGTAAGTGATAGGTTAGAAGTCTCAAAATGTCATTTTCATTTCCAAATAACATCTTTAAGTCTCATTCCATGCTTTAAAGGTCTCATCATCCATTTAGAAGTCATGTTTTTAACCTTTGAAAAAAATCTTCTACAATAAGCCACGAAACCGCAGCAGTTTCGTAGCGCAGCCAATTGAAAAAACCAATTTTGCGCTACGAAAGAACTGCTACTTTCGTATCACATATCATCAAAATTGCACTAAGCGCGCTATGAAAGCGCGGTTTTGTAGGGAAGTCATGTCAAAACATCCAATTTGTCAGAATCCGTTAGGTTTTCATCATTAGGAGTCAGTTAGGGGTCATCTCCAAAACGTGTAACCATTCAAACTCATCATTGCAACCGTAGAGGTCTCATTTATGAAAGACAAGTTCAAATTTGAAAGACCTATATGCATTATTCACTCCAGTTTTCATGCAAAACAATTCAAAATATCTGTTTCAAGTTTTAAGCTTCTGGTTATCTTAAAACAAAGATTTTCTCATCTTCTATCGAGCGACGTTGAATGTTTTATCAAGCTAGGCTGACTGTTATCATCAAGCGAGGCTGATCTTTTGAATTCAAGTGAGGCTGATCATTAAATTCTACAGGAAACAAACAAAAATTTCCGAAGGAAAGAATGACAGAGGAGAAAAAGAATCACAGGTCAGGGAATTACTTGAGGTCAGAACCTGAAAGCACAGGAGCTCTAGTTAAAGACAAAACAGTATTAGAGGCTTTCAGAAAGGCAGGATGTTTGAATTTTTGTGAAAAGTTGCAGGGAGGACACAGTCAGGTAACAAAAGAATTTGCTTTGCATTTCAGTAGTTCAAATACAAAGATTGGTATCTTGAATTTGTCAGTGACTCCTGAGACTATAGCCTTAGTAACTGAGATACCTAGAGGACAGGAAACATGGTTTAAGGGTTTCAGATTTTACATGGAGCCATGCAAGATGTTTTTAAAGCCATAATTTACAGAGATGGATTTAAATAATGCAATTCCCAGAAGCTGCATTAAAGATAGCTATGCTAATTTACTCTTCAATATCCAGAGGTATTTCACATGCGAGGGCAGGTACCATAAGGTTTATTCTTATCATTTCAAACTTCTACTACACTTTACAGGTATGATATCTTTAGATTTTCCATTTTTCCTGTATAGAAGCATTGCTAAGATGGTAGATAAGGTTCAAGTGAAATCTGAAGGGTGTGAAACATCTCTATTTCACCATGGTTTAATCAAACTAATGGTCTTGAGTGAACTCCATAAGATTAATAGAGATTGGTCATCTTTTCTATTTTTATGGGGATTTGGAGTAGAAGCTCAAACTCCAGTAAAAAATCCTAAGGCAAAAGAATCTTTACCAGAAGAATCTAGCAAACCTATAGTTGTAAGGACAAAAAGGTTTGTGAAATTGAAGCCTAGGAACAAATAAAAGAGCAGGTAGAAAAGACACCAGTTGTCATTGCAAAAACTCCTCCACCTGCAAAACAGAGGTTGCAAGAAGAAACTCCACAGAAAAAGACAGCTGGTAATCAACTCCACAGAGACTGACTAGAAGTCAAGCTGCAAAAGAGAAAGGGAAAACAATTCTTTCAGAAACAAGTGACAGTCCAGGTTTGAAAGGGAATTTAGATGATATTTTGCAAGCAATAGACATAGAAGAGTCTCCTTTAGTACAAGCTGAATTCATCAAAATTGATCAAGGTAAACTGGAAAAGATGAAGTCATCTAAGAAGCTGGAGTTCAAAGATGAAGATGCAACATTTGTCTTCAAGGCTAGGAAGCATTCAACTAGACAGTCAAAGAGAATACAAGAGCTTAATGTTGAGTTGGATAAAACTGATGAAGAACCTACTATTTGTGAAGAATTAATAGATCTTTCTTCACCTATATCAGAAAAAGCCAAAAACAGATTATTCTCAACACAAACAACAAAAATCAGTTATGAAGAGATGGAGGAAAAGTTAAAGTCAGCTAATCATGAAATTTCCAGGTTAAATAAGAGAGCTAGAAAGCATGTTATTAAAAAAACAAGTTTCAAGAGGATAAAAGCCCTTTGGGAAGGTGAAAAGGTTTCTAGATAAAAAATTCCTAGCAGTGAGGAATTTTTTTTCACATGGACTGTACCAGCCATAAAAGAAGCAAAATTTGTGAGAGTTATGAATACTCATTTGAGGGCCAGCAATAGAAAGTTAAAGAGACAGGTTGAAGACTTGGAGATTCAGCTAACAAGATCTCAAGAAAAGCTAAAGCAACAGTGAAACAGGGTAAGGAAACAGTCATAGAAAAGTGATAAATTTTAAATCAGTCTTTCATTAAGGTGAAGATAAAGTTTTGTGAAAATCATATTTTTGAAGATAAGTTATATGTTTTGAAATAATATCAGCAATTATAAGGTATAAGCATCCCCAACTCAAAAATTTTGAAGACTGCTTAGAATACTGTGTCAAAATCAGCTTGCACAGCAGTTTTGTAGCGCGCTACGAAACTGCTGAAGATGTCTTTTTGCACTTTTTCATATGAATTTTGGAGGGAAGAATGACAAGTTTTGGCTTTAAATTTTGCTAGTGGAAGCATGGAGATTACAGGTGAAGGTTCAAATGAAAAAATAAGAGAAAAATTGATTAAAGGAAAATTTTCACAATGACCTACAAACTGGGCTATGAAAACAGGCTACTTTCGTAGCGCAAACCTATTTATTATCCTTTTACATTATTTCGAAGATGTTTTTTTGCACAGGTGGAAGATTAAAGGATTCAGAGCAATGATTGGCAAATATGACACATGTAAAATTGATCTATCAATGATCACAAGTGCTCGAAGATGAAAATGGAAGTTAAGGGCTAAAAAACAGGAAACCTGTCTATTGATTTCTAGGACAGCTTTTTTCATCGTCAACAGTATTACATCAAAGGTGGAGACATCAGCAAAGTTCGAATACATGGGATTGCAGCTGTCAAAGGAAGAATTAAAGTTTAGATAAGGTTGTTGCAAGCATATTTAGGAGTTTCACTCCTATTAGAATTAAGACTTTTCAAAGGCAATATAGCTGTCATTTTGTAATTAATGGCATGTTTAATATTAGGAAAGATGTCAAAGTAAGTGAATTCGAATTCTCTAGTGGAGGATCAAAGAATCCTATATTGTAAATGCTCTATATAGAGCATGAGGTTGAATTCATAAGGGTTGGGCATTTTCATTAGCAAAGAAGACTGTTTGTTATTGTATGTCACTGTGTCTTTTCAACTTAATACAAAGATCTGTTTTGACAACTCAAGGTTCATAAGGAGTTTATGTTTATCATTTTTCTATGGCCTTCCTTAAATATCTATTTGCAGTAGTATTTGTATGTGATACTTAGAATTCATTTGGCAATGCTCTAACTTCATTTACATGCAAATAGACTGTGTTTTTCACTATGTGACTGTTTTATTCATCTACCTAGACTCCAAATTCCTTGACTCCCATGCTTAACAGATTGTGAGGTTTTTTTGAAGATTATCTTGGCTCCATGGCCCAATGAAAGTTTGCTAATCTTTGATACAACTAGTTATACCTTTTTATCTTTTTATCTTAGAGTTAGCCATCTATCCATTAATAAAAAATCATAAACCCTAGAGAGAGCCCTCTCAGGTTGAGGAGGCTAAGCCTCAGCCAAAAGATTGGTCTAAAAGAGTTACACAAAGTTTACTTGATGAGTAGCCTATCAGGGTTAGATTTCGTGATAACAGGTCACATGAAAGATAATTTTTTTAATCTTCATCCTTGTCACCATTGTGGAAAGAGGAATCACCCATCATAGAAATGCTCTAAAGGAAACAAAAATACAATATTGAATATTGACTATTAAAATATTAATCCTTGGGATCAGTCATCAAAAACCAAGCAACTACATCAATTCTACCAAAGAACTCATTCTTGAGTGTAGAAAAATATTGCAGTTGATAGTGAATATAAGATGTCACTCTCATGCACTTGAAAGGGGGAGTGCAATGAAGGAAATCTCATACACCTGAAGGGGGGGGTTCAAAAATCAAGTTTATTGGTCTCTCTTTTCAACTGATAAAGGGGGGAATTGATGATGAAACTAAAGAAGGTTTTTAGACCAAAATTTTCGACCACAACATATCAAAATTTTCCAAATGGGCATAAAAAATTTCCAGATGGGATAGAAACCTTTGAATGAATTATGGTTCAATGTTTTGTAGTTGAATCATACACATGGTTGAGATTGGGATGTTAGTTGAGAGAAAATTTGTGGAAATTCTTATTCACTTGGTTGGTCATTTGACCTAGCAAAGGTTAGATGGATCCTTTTGCATTGCAACTTGGCATTAGATTGAGTTGTCAAGCATTTTCAGAAATGTGTCAAATTTGCAGTTGATTCACTTCTCTTGGCGTGTTATTTGTAAGTTGGAGTTTTAAACATCCATTTTTGGCTATTATTTATGTAGTTCTTCATCGAGACTTAGATCATGGGTTTCAACATGAAGACTTGGAGATGGTACTACTCTAAGTTACAATTTCGGTTTTATTTCTTGAACTTATGATCTGGGCGGGGGGGGGGAGGGGAAAATGTTAGCATGTTTCTCACATACAATAATGAAGACCTAATATACCACCTATATGTATTTCACATCTTCATATATAGTTTTTATCATAAGTATGTTTCTAGATCCTATTTTTTCTTATCTTAATTTATCTCTTTGTGAGGTATCAAGGTGAGACAAATTGAGGTGGTTTCATAATTGTACTATATATTTTTATAATGCAAAGATGAAATGTAGAGAAAATGTGAGAATACAGATTATGGCTTGAGGTATTTTCTCTCAAATTTCTTGTCTCTTCTTTTCTTTCTTGTGAGCTATATTTTATCATGCAAAAGATATATTTAAGGATGTGATATGTTTCCTTGCCCAGGAAAGCTTTCCCTAAATACTCCATTATTATCTTCATCAGGTTGTTCATATTTTAGGAAGAAACCCTTCTTGATAGTGATGACCTCCCACCTTTCCTCATTGTTCCATTGCAATCCCTTAGGGAGAGTTGTTATTTTTCTTACTGAGTCCTTATTTATGTATATTACTAACCATGTGATTGTGGTAACAAACTCCTTCCCTTTAGGGTTCTGCAAGTTCATGAAAAATTATATTCCCACCTCATCATCAAAACCCTTGAGTTTCTGCAGGTTCATGGAAAATTATATTCCCACCTCATCATAAAAACCCTTGGGTCTCTCAAAGAATCGTATCCATTGATAATTATCAAATATGGTGACACATTGAGGATGTTGGTATATTATGGTAGTATCAATGGGATTTATCCTAATGAAATTACCCCCCCACCCCATTTTTCCCACACAAAGTTCCTTCAAGTAGGTTTTTGAAATCAACTTCGGACCACATGCATAGGTTTTCTTCTTATAACACCCAAGGATTTAGTCAAGATAAATGGATTGCACTATGGGTATGAAAAAATTAGAGACAAGGTGGGGTGACTGTGCTCCTACATGAAATATGGTTTCATGTTGAAACACTTATGTGGGGATTTTTTTTGAATGGAAAGAAATAGCACGTTATTGAATCTATACTTCCATCAAACTAGGCATCAAAATATGAAAATAAAATTGGTGAATCCTCCTTCCTTTCCATTCACAGTTTGACACTGAAGCAAAAAACTTTATTATTCTCACTATGAAGCTAGTTAATCATAGAACATGTTACACAAGATAAATAATTTCATGGTAAGAATTTCACAAGATATTTTGGGGCACCAACCTCTTTAAGACACTTAGGGAGCTTGATGAGAGAATTTTGGAAAAGTATATGTGATCCTATAGAAAACCCTTGTAGTGCTTCCTATAACAGTTTGTAAACATGTAGCTTCTTGTAGCAGTTTGTAAACCTGTAGATTCCTGTAGAAATATGTGTGCTTAATACAACTTCTATAATTTTTGCATGAAATTCATTTATGGGGGACACTTATATTGTTGTGATTTCATAATGACTAGAGCATGGAGTATAACATGATGTCAAGGTGGTAGAGATGGGACTCAACATACAATGCTTAGTTTTCCCATCTATCGGTCCACTTCCAAAAAATTCCTCAGTCGTACTCCCACCTCAACCATTTCATCATAAGTATAAAATGACCACCTTTTCGAATAAGTCCAAGGGAATAGCTTGCTCGCCTCATTTCCCCCTCACATGTGGGACAGAACCTTTTAGCAAAGTGAGTGTTGGATGTTAGTTAGAATTTGGTTTTTGTTTGCTTAGATTGCATGTGCTAGCCTATTTGAACACCATTTTTCACAAAAGATAATTTTCACTATGCTTCAAATGAATCGAGTGAGAGAGAGTTCAGGGGTTCCATACCTCATGGTTACCTTTTAGATGCTTGATGTTGATGTATGACATTGTTGTAGGTGTTTTCAAGTGTTGATTATATTTTATAGCTTATCTTGTGCCAGTCTGTAAGGGATCCTACTAAGGACCTCTCAATCAGTTCTTGGAGGATATTTTTGAAGCTATCAAGTTGTGGATAATATAATCCCTTCAGATGGTTTTTTGTGTGTCGAACAAGTTGGGCTTGTAGGATTTCTACATCTTCTACAAGACTATGTAGTTTCATGTAGTTGGCAAAAAGGCCCTTCATGCTTAGTGAGAAAGTCTCTTCAAGTGGCATATGTGAGTTGATAATTCATAGTAATGGAGGAATTGTGGGTTGTGAATATTTTGAGTCTGATTGTGATGAAAAATTGAAAGAAGAAGATTACTACAAGGTTGAATGGGGCGAACAAAATGAGAACAATTCATTTGCGAGGCTAGGTTATCGAAAGGTCAATTATAAGGATCATGCTAGTGCTCTTGTTTGGAAAAAATTCTCAAATAAACTTGGATCTATATATTTTCTTCAAATATTGTTCCTTCTTGTATTAGTTTTTGACTTTCCAGTAAAATTTCAAGAAGGTTGCAAAACATTTATAAAAAGTGGGTGATATGAGATAGATGATGTTGGGTTGATGTAAAGGAGTGGAAAGTGGTACACAAATTTCAATTGTTTCAACCTTGGAGAATCTATGTTGATGACTTGGAAAGGGGTGCAAGATTTCCCCTCTCGGTTAACCTAATTGTTGTATCTTCACCTGTTGGAGGAAAATTGTAACTACAAAAAAAAAAATGTGAGATATTCATTTGAAATTGGTAGCTTAGGTCGATATTTTCATTATATAATCAAAAGAGAAAATTTGAATTTACATTTACCCCACAAGTCCTGAAGTCGCCCCCTCAAATATCAAGTTGGCATGCCCAAGAGACACACCCCTTTGCTTGGATGAATCACTATATATTAGTCCTATTCACTCTCCTCCAAAGAAACAATTCAGATCTCTTATCTGAGGAAGTATCTCGCTAATATGAAGCTGATATATTGCATATTCTGAGGCACTATTTCACTGTGGAACCTTGTAAACCTAAGATATATTTCTCTTTGGAATGATACAAGTTGATTGAGGAAATTATTATTTGTGATATGCAAGTTGACTTAGGCACTTATTCTCTATAATATGCAAGTATACTGAGGCACTTATTCTCTATGATATGCGACTTGTCTGAGGCACTTTTTTTCTATGGCTAAATCAAAGAATTGAAGGGAACCCTATATTGGATATTGGAGGGCTTACTTGGTAATTATGGGAGGTAATCATGCTAGTAAGTTCTTGTCTATGCGTCTTATTAAATATATTTTATTCTGACTGATGCAGAAATTGGGTTGAATTTGACATTCTCTCATCAGGAAAGGTTGTTGGGTTTTTCCCCTTGGAGTGGGGTTTTACCAAGGTATTTTTTGTGTCTCTTGTTTATTGTCTTATTTTGATCTTTACTGCTATATGGATATTAATGTTAATGGTTAAAGTTTTATTTTATAACTACTTAATTATTGGAATGTTCTAGAAGAAGTCAAATTGTAACATAGGAAGTAGTTATCATTTTGAAAATTGCTCTAGTATTATATGTTACTAGAAAATAAACATGTTATCAAAGCAAAAGGATTGAAGAGTAGACAAAAGAGTCATCCAAGGTCTGTGGAATCCAAACTTATATCACTATGAAGAGAATTCCCAGTTTATATTTGTAAAAGATCTGAGTTTCTCTATGAAAGATCCTAAGCTCAAGAAGTCCTATCTGCATCTTCGTGAGCTCCACCTTTGTAGCATATGAAATCTCTGTGGAATTGCTCTCTATGGAATCCAAGTTTATTGTGTGATTGAATACAAGTTCTGAAATAAATTCAAATAAAGACATTTGTGGTATTGTTCAAATCAAGTGTTAGTTATCTTTGTGAAAAATGCAAGTTATCACTATGGCAAGAGTGAGTTCTGTGATGATGATGATCTAAACTAAAAGTTGATGATCTAAGCTCCTTAATCATGATCCAAGTGCATAATCCAATTATGATGCATGAACCAAACTAGTGACCAGGATTTATCTTATATGTCTCTATGGAAGGAGTCAAGACTAAGTCAATTTATCTCTTTTGAAGGAAAAAATATTGTGATAAAAGCTTTTGTGTCTAGATCCAAAACTCGTAGAAATGTTAGAGGTTGAAATTCTTTAGTTAAGGATATCCTAGTTCTTATGAAAAATAATCCAAGTAAATTATTAGAATAAAATTTCCTGTATGATTTGTTTATTGTGATCATCAAGAGTATAAATCGTGAAGTCTTGAGCATAGTAACTATTTTTTCTTAGACTAAATGATCTTGAGAAGGAGACCAAGATTTTTGCATCTGAAGTCAACTGAAGATATTCTTATCTTTAATATTGATATCCACTTTGTTATATCTAGTGAGGGTGAAATATTAGATTTCAAACTAATAGAATATATTCATTGTTAATACTCTCTGCCAAGGAATAATGTTTCTCATAAATTGAAGGAAAGGAACTAAGACCATGGAATTAGCTCAACCAACTCAAATCCAACAAAGTTTTAATTGAATTGCCATACTTTTGAGCCAAGAATGTTTGGAATTCTAAATATGAATTGAAGAAGAATCTTGTATAGACACGTACAAAATATGTCTCTTTGATACAATTGAATTAGAATCTTGTATGGACATGTACAAAAAAATTCTGATACAAATAGTTAAAGTTCCTTTCTAAGCCAAGGTAATTTCCTTATGTTGAGATACTTGTAACTGAAGAGGATGAGCTCCTATTTAAGACTGAGATTGTACTAAGGAGAATAAGTCATTTTTAGAATAAGGCTCCTAGCCTTGTGAAAAACACATTACAATATGATATGTTCAAGAGCAAAAGTTAATGTCTTTTAGACCCTCCGGAAAGGAATATGCATTGTATGAGCATTCTGAACTAGTATTATGGATTCTC
This sequence comes from Pinus albicaulis, assembly GCA_034641835.2. Classification (NCBI taxonomy): domain Eukaryota; kingdom Viridiplantae; phylum Streptophyta; class Pinopsida; order Pinales; family Pinaceae; genus Pinus; species Pinus albicaulis. The sequence goes on along the minus strand of CM076579.1, from coordinate 1,466,561,797 downwards.
TAGTATGATATGATTTTTGTGTAAATTAATATAAGTGCAAATGACTCACATTGTTTTGTTCTGAAAAATTAAAGAAACACACAGTTCAGATCATGAGAATATATTTCTAGAGGTTGGGTGTTGAAGCAGATTGCAAAGATTTTTTTGCCATGAATCATGTCATTAAAATATGGATAACCAATTCTGAAGACCCAAATTTAAATATTGTCATTAATATCATATTCTTGGTGAAAGCATGAGATCATAATCATGTGCAGATCTAGTATTATCCCATCATATCACACCAACGACAATGGATGGACTTGTTGTTACCAATCCTTTAAAGTATTCAGTCACATGTGTTGACTTTTCATATACTAATGGGTTTTGACATTCGATTGAAAGTATAGGGAACCCTAGAAGGCAACAAGGATTGGATAAGAAAAACCCTAGGATTGGACATTTATGTTGAAAGAAGAAATTCTAGCTCTTGAAAAGAAAGGAATAAAATCATGATGATGATATAGATGAACATGATAATGTTGTTAATGGATGTAAGAGGACTAAAGATCAATAGGGAGGTTATATCATCTCAATTGATAAGTATTTTATATTTATTCTTCATGTTTATTACTATTATTGTTGTTTCTATTAGTCTCTTGCCTTTGTATATCTTTATTGGTTGTGATTATTATTCCATTCCCTCTTAGTGAGGATTGTAGGTACATGATGAATGTTTCCATAGTTGTAGTAGCAGATGGAAATAATGGAAGAAAAAATAAAATATAGTGACAACAATACTAATGTTGAGCTATGAAATAAGAGGGAACATATTTTATTTGTAAAAATCAATTGTGATTTCCAAAATAAAGATGGCTAGAAGTACCAAGCAAAGATTACCTCAGTAAGAGGGAGAATAATATGAAGTTAGGCACCTCATGTATGTGTAAGGGGGATCTCGTTGAAGGATCTTGGTGTAATACATTACTAGCTGGGATTGAAAGTGTGGCATAAGCATGTTGAAATCATCTTTGTTGAGATCCTTCAAAAATTTGGCATGATAGACTACGAGTCCATTGAAACCTCCATGATAAAAAAATTGAAGAAGTTGTGAGACTTTGTTGTTGACTTCTTTAATCCTATTGATCAGCTCGTTGAAATATTTGTTGCATGGATTTGTAGATTCTAATTTGGATGGATGTTCTGAAGATAGAGAGAAAAATTCTGGTTTTTGTTTTAGATTGGCCTCTGCTATTATATATTTTTCAAGCAAGAAGCATAATTTTGTTTCTTTTAGTATGGATGAGGCTGATTGTATTGATGCTTGTTAAGCATGTTGTGAAGGTTTTTTATTTGTAAGTTATTTTTTGGTTTGTCTTCTTAGGTGCTGGAATCGACCATTATATATTGTGACAATCAAAGTTGTGTAAAGATTTCTGAGAAACTATTTTTTCATGACAGGTCAAAGCACATTGAGGTGTGTTGTCCAAATAAGAGTTGTGTGGCACAAATACATTTCTATTGATAATCATATTGTTGATGCTCTGACAAATCCACTATCCCAGATGAAGTTTGTTTGCTTTTGAGAGAAACTTGGAACGATTGAGAATCTCTCTCTTGGAAAGAGGAAGCATTGATTGTATAACACCACAAATATTCCTTGGGCTTGGATGAGAAATCATGGTTTATGCTTGGAAATATTATTTGGTTACTCCCTTGGGTCATTAAGTTTGATTGATAAACCTTATGGTTGGGGATGTTAATTCATAGGCTTAAAGTGATCCCTTAGATCATTGTGTTTGACCAAGAGACCAATAGGATTGGATTGGAACAATAATTTTGAGTACTCTCCCTTAGGTATTTTCATCTGTCTTAGAGATGATATGGTCAGGGATATTGACACTTTTGACATCTAGATCAAGTTTCCTCGTGTCATGAACTAAGAGACTATATAGTTGGGTAGTTTGATATTGAGATATGGATTCTTCCCTTAGCTCATTGAGCTTGACCAAGAGACCTTTTTTTATGGTTAGGGATATGGACCCTGTGTACTCTCTTAGGTCATTGATTTTGATCGAGAGACCATTGGTATGGTAAGAGAGTTTGATCCTGATTACTCCCTTGAGTCATTGTGTCTAAATGGGAGACTAGTAGGCTGGTCGGGGAGATTTGTTTTGAGTTATCTCTCTTGGGTCATTGATTTTTACCTGAGAGAATAGTGGGATGTTCAGAGAGACAAAATTTGATTACTCTCTTAGGTCATTGATATTAAATGAGAAACCATTTCATATGGTTGGATATATTTTCCTCATGAACAACATTGATTAATGAACTCAATTTTGAGAACCTTTCCTTACGATGATACTTGTACATCTGATTTTGTGATCACTCCCATAGGTCATTACCGAGAGACCAATGGGTTGGTCAGGGAGATTGATCTTTAGAGGGAATTAAAAGTACCTCCCTAACTAAGAGAGAGTGTTGGAAATTGGTAGCTTCGGTCAGTGTTTTCATTAATACAATCAAAATATAAAAAATGAATTTATATATACCCCACAAGTGCTAAATTTGTCCCCTCCAAGATCAAGTTTTCCTACCCAAGAGACATACCCCTTCACGAGGATGAATCATTATATATTGAGCATATTCACTCACCTCCAAAGACACAATTCATATGCAACACCTCCTCCCACATTTTCCAACTTTTACAAGATCTCCATGGTAAACATGAGTCGAGTGTCACTATGATATGACCTTACCTCCAATTTTTGGTTATGGAAGTGGGGCCGACTAACCGGAAGAAAACTGACATCCATCAAAGACTACAAATTTCCTAGGATCCTAAAAACCACCCTGGGTGATCAATCCCTGAGCTAGAACTCATTTTCACCAAATTGACACCCCAACCGCACCCATAACATCACATCCATGAAGTTTGGAGGCTATAACCCCACCCATAAGCATGTCTCCATGCAGTTATTACAAAAAATCCTCAGTTTTGTGCCAGTGGTTGTGATATAAATTCCACTTTTTCAAGGCTAGCAACATAAGTGCCCATAACTTTCTAGAAACAAAACAATGATGATATTAATGGAAAAAATTCATTACTTGAACAAGATCTTATCCTAGACTAATACATCATACACATTTTTTCAAGCATATGATATACATCGAAGCTACAATTCATGAGTGCACATAATATCATTAACTTCTATTCTTCATATAAGAATCACCACGAAGGATCAATTACCTCTCAAGGTTGCTACAAGAAAAATTGTTAGCCTATGCATTCATCAACCATTCGAGTTACATCAAATCATGAACAAGATCCATAGTAAGAGCACATAATATAACCATGCCAATAATCAACATACACACATAATGGAAACCATGAAAAATCAGCCATAAGATCATAATAATAACCAGTACATGTGCTCATTAATCTCAATAAGGAAAAAAGCTCATATTAACATATGCAAATGCCAACCAAGTTAGGGACTTCCACTTACCACTTGACCATAGATTGGGAATAACCAAATATCCCTTTTAGCCAATCACCCCCACACCATATTCTAAGTGTGAAAAGGGTTAAACCAAAACAGAACCAACCAAGGCTTCCAGAGGCCAAACCACCTCAACCCTCCACCACAGTGATTTCACCCTAACCGGTCTAGAAATCACTAACATAAACCATATTGGTCTCCACCCATGATGTCTATGGCTCTAGGAATTCTATCTCAACCCACATCCATAAAGAACCCAAGTTGTTATAGGGCTCCAAAGAATTACCATCGCAACTCACAACCTCCAAGGAATCCAAGTTGTTACAGGGCTCCAAAGAACTACCATCTCAACCCACAACCTTGATGGAACCCAATTTTTTCTAGGGCTACAAATATTTTATCCCAACCCACAACCATAGGGAACCTGAGAACAAATCAGAAAATCCAAATGGGGAACCCACTACATCATGGTTATCTAGGAAATGTCAAGGCAATGATAAAACCTTTTTTAATCTAGGAAAATCTACATGTCAATTATAGTACATAACCAAAGAACCACATGCATGTACCATGCATCTAAAAACCAGCAAGGAAATAACACATGCAACATGTTACCAACAAACTATCACTTGTTGTAGTTTTTCATCCAACCTTCTGTTTTGCTTCCCACCAATCCCTTGCTTTTCCTTTGCTTGCGTTCTCTAATTCCAAGTGAATGCTAGAATACTCCAAGAATACTCCAAGTGCTCAAGAGTGTGTGAGAGAATGAATACGAGTTGAACCCAAAACTGTAAAAAATATAGAAATTGTTGCTATGATTCCTTTTTATCATTGATGTCTCTCTTTTTCTTATTTTCCTTCATTTTTCCTCTAATTTACTTGCATGCATATTTGTGTCTCTCCATCCTCATTTTCTCCTATTTTATTTTATTTTTATAATTAAGTGTAAAATATTTCCTCTTTTCCTTTATCAATTCCTTTGCCAATTTATATATCCATTAATAGACCACAATTGATTCGCACTATAATTTTTTCCCACCATTCAGCTCATAATAGGTATCCCATGACCTTGTTTTCATTTTATTTATATTGAAAATCAACTAGGGGTTGATACAAACCCCTCCCCCTTGGTGGAACATAATTGTTAGTGTTCTATAACTCTTATTACCAGAAAAACATGTTTCCCATGGAGCTTTATAACACAGCTCGATGCAACATTTACAACATACCAAACTGCCAAAAAATTCATAACTATCATACCACTTATTGGATCTTTATAACACAGATCATTGCAGTGTTTACAACAATATACTAATTATTGGATCTTTGTAACACATTTCATTTTAGTATTTACAATAGACATATGCATATATATACTAAAAACATTTGTTCAACCAACAAATAAGGAATGATACAAGGCCCACATCTGACCAACCATCTACCATGTTGATCCAAATGGAAAATGGCATCAACCCATGGTATTCATCTACCTATGTTATCCATCCACCCATGGAATTTACCCATGGTATTGTAAATGGCATCGACCCATGGTATTCATCCACCCATGATATTTATTCACCCATGAGTAATTGTATTCCATGGTATGTATCCACCATGGTATTCATCCATGTAGGAGTACCCATGGTATTTATAGTGGTATCTACTAATGGTATTGGCCTATGGTATCTACACATGGTATTGTGACTCAAAAAAGGCTATAAATAACAAGCCTCAGTTTGTAAAAGGACAGATTATCTGCCACAATGTAGCTTCTACAATTATTCTTTGTTTTAATAAAACAAGTTTCTTTGTGGTTTTATTTTCTTTGTGTTCTCTCTTCTTTTCTAGCATTCTAATTTTGTAGATCTTGTCAGATCCATTTCAACATTTTAGATCTTGGGGGCACAACCCATGGTATTCATCTACCTATGTTATCCATCCACCCATGGAATTTACCCATGGTATTGTAAATGGCATCGACCCATGGTATTCATCCACCCATGATATTTATTCACCCATGGTATTGTAAGTGACCCATGGTATGTATCCACCCATGGTATTCATCCACATGTGGGATTTACCCATGGTATTGTAAGTGGTATCTACTAATGGTATTGGCCTATGGTATCTACACATGGTATTGTGACTCAAAAAAAGGCTATAAATAACAAGCCTCAGTTTGTAAAAGGACAGATTATCTGCCACAATGTAGCTTCTACAATTATTCTTTGTTTTAATAAAACAAGTTTCTTTGTGGTTTTATTTTCTTTGTGTTCTCTCTTATTTTCTGGCATTCTAATTTTGTAGATCTTGTCAGATCCATTTCAACTTTTTAGATCTTGGGGGCCGCCCCCCAAGATCTGGATCAGTGGTATCAGATTCAGGTTACGCCTCCATGGGAATGAGGGTTTGAAACATATTTCAGTTTCAATGTTTTGCAGCAATATTCCGCAAAATCCATGAATGTTTTTGGGCGGCGAGTTTTCAGATCAGATCTGAAAATTTTGGTGAAAATTTTGCAAAAAAAAAGACCATATTTGAATTCCTTGTGAAAAAATACTCAAATTCAAAAAAAAATTCGGCCAAATTGGAGTTCAGATGAGGGAGATATCGCTGATTCAAAATCAGCAATGTTGAAGCAATTTTTCTGACGACAATTCATGGACGGCGGCTCTCCTGTCATTTTTCGCAGTTTTTAGTACAAAATTTCAGAGAAATGGAGATAGATCTGAGTTCCTCTTGAAAAATCACCCAAGTTCAAAAAAAAAATCGGTTGAATCGGAGTCCGGATGTGGGAGTTATCGTTGATTTAAAATCAACTATTTTTTCAAAAATTTTGTGACGGCGTGACAGTTCCAGCACAAATCTGAGAGTCTAGAGTCTCCAGATAGTGGTTTCAAACATATGAGATGATCATTACATTTCCAAAAATATGTTATAATAAATATTCTGAGTTATAGTGACCGAGTTATGCTCATTTTAAATCTGGAGCAGCATTCGGAGCGGGTTCCCTTTGGAGACGTGCCCTCTCACCCCGCTTTAGTAGGCACCTGCTTCACATTCATCAGTTTCATCATAGCAGCATTCGTCTTGGGTTATTTGGAGATGTGCCCTCCCACCCCAAGCTATGTAGGCACCTGCTACTTTATCAACAATCAGCATCACGGTTATGGGTCAACCGCACAAAATCTTTTTCATCGAAGTCCATTTGCTAGGCCGCACACTGTTAGTCACACAGTTGGTCACAAGCATTACAGGGTATCTCTATCCTCGGATCTTCATTTGTCATGGTTTTGGTTCATCCACAAACCCACACTTCATCGAAGTCCATTTTCTAGGCCGCACACTGTCAATATCACAGTTGGTCACAAGCATTACAGGGTATCTCTATCCTCGGATCTTCGTTCATCACGGTTATGGGTTAACTATGCAAAACCCTTCTCTTCAGTGGCTCTTCATATTCAACAAAGGCTTCTCAGGAGGGAACTTCACGCAATGGAGACCATTGCTTCTTAAGGAGGGAGGAATGATCCGAATGGAAAATGGCATCAACCCATGGTATTCATCTACCCATGTTATCCATCCACCCATGGAATTTACCCATGGTATTGTAAATAGCATCGACCCATGGTATTCATCCACCCATGATATTTATTCGCCCATGGTATTGTAAGTGACCCATGGTATGTATCCACCCATGGTATTCATCCACACATGGGATTTACCCATGGTATTGTAGGTGGTATCTACTAATGGTATTGTACTATGGGTATCTACATGGTATAGTGACTCAAAGGCTATAAATAACAAGCCTCGGTTGTAAAAGGAAGATTATACCTTACAATGTAGCTTCTACAATTATTCTTTGTTTTAATAAAACAAGTTTCTTTGTGGTTTTATTTTCTTTGTGTTCTCTCTTCTTTTCTGGCATTCTAATTTTGTAGATCTTGTCAGATCCATTTCAACTTTTTAGATCTTGGGGGCCGCCCCCCAAGATCTGGATCACATGTAGCTTCATCAAGCTCAAAGTGATTCCACTACACTTTAACTTGCTCTATTGCTCAGTTCTGAAGCATGAGTTGTTCCACTGCAAAATTCACTGAGGTTCTGGCTGGAACTCTCCCTTTGGATCCACTTGCAATATAGAACAATCAATCACATTATCAACATCCTAGACATATCTCTTAAGAAATGAAACATAGAAAACATCATGGGATTTCACTATTGGTGGAAGTGAAAGTTTGTAGGGCACTCGTCCAATCCTCTTAAGGATCTCAAAATGCCCACAATATTGAGGTGCCAGCTTGGCACATGACCCAATCCTCAAGGAGCTCCTCTTGGGCTTGATGTGAAAGTACACATTCTCCCCAATCTAAAACTCCTTAAATTCTCTACGCTTATTTTTATAACTCTTCTGCCTATATTGCGTTTCCTTCAAGTTCCTCTTAATAACCTGAATCTCCTACTCAATCTTAGCCAACATATCCATTCCAATCAACACCTTGTACATAGGGTCACTCTAGCTGATAGGAGTATTACAAATTCACCCATAAACAACGCCAAATGGACTCATCCTAAAGGACTCCTAATACCCATGATTATATGCAAACTCTACCAGTGGAAGATACTCCTCCCACTTCCTCTACTGATGCATGACATACATCCTCAACATGTCCTAAAGAATCATGTTAACCCTCTCTATATTTCCATTTTTTTGCAGATAATAAGTGGTACTAAAAGCTAACTTTGTCCTCAAGCCTACAAACAACTCCTTCTAAAACTTGGAAGTGAACTCGAGATCCTTATTAGATGTGAAATTCTTGGGAATTCCATGCAACCTCACTATCTCCCTAATGAAGATCTGTGCTAGCTCACTGGTTTAATTCATAGACTTTACTGGAATCAAGTCAACTATCCTACTTATCCTATCAACCACAACCATGATGGAATCATTTTGTCTTCATGTCCTCAACAAACCTATAATTAAGTTCATGGAAATTAACTCCCATTCCCATTATAGAATCGGAATAGGCTGCAACAAACCAATTGGATGCTTACACTCAACTTTCAAATGCTGAAAGTCCAAGCACCTAGCAACAAGCTCAACCGCCTCTTTCTTCCAATTCGGCCAATAGTATAACTTCTTAACAATTTTCAAAGTCTTTTGATATATTGGGTGACTGGAATATGTCTTGACATGAAACTATCTCAAGATAAACTTCTTCAATTCATTGTTATATGGCACATAAATCTTTTTCCTAAATCTAACCAATACATCTTCCATGAGGCGATACTCCACATCTCTATCAACTTCACCCTGTTGTTGCAATATCTGTGTCAACTATTGATACCTGTCATCATGTTGCCCTACATGCAAGTTCTACTACTGTAAATATGTCCCATATGAACTCACACCTAAACTGTGATTCACTTGTACTATCCTATTGAGAGCATTTGCAACCTTGTTCTTTGTGTCCTTGATATATTTGATCATGTAATAAAACTCACTAAGCGTATCCAACCATCTAGATTTCCTAGAATTCATATTATATTGGTCAAACAAGTACCTCATCCCACTATGATCACTCATCAAACTTGACCTCTTTTAAATATGATAATGTCTTCACATATTCAATGCATGAATGATAGTTTCCAACTCAATATCATGAGTCACATAGTTCTACTCATGCTCATTCAACTTCCTTGACTCATAGCATACTACCTTCCCTTCCCGCATCAAGACTCCACCAAGTCCTTCCTTACATGATTTTGTATAAACCAAAAACTCCTTATCAGTATGAAATCTTCAAGACTAGAGCATTTGTAATCAAATACTTCAACTGCTAAAAACTAGTTGCACATTCCTTAATCCATTCAAACTTTTTTCCTTTTCCTCTGTAAATATGTAATAGGATGGCCAATCCCTGAGAATTTTTTGATGAACCAACTGTAATAATATGCTAACCCCATGAATGATTTAACCTCATCCACATTCCTAATATTTGTCTACTCCATGATAGCTTTAACATTTTTCGGGTCCACTGATATCCCTTCCGTGAAAAAAACATGTCCTAAGTAGTGAATCTGAGTTTGAAAGAAACTACACTTATTGAGCTTCACATACAACTAATGATCTCTCAACAATATCAACACTGCTACCAGGTGCTTTGCATGCTCTTCCTCATTCTTAGAATAAACTAATATATCATCAACAAAAAATATCAGAAAATTTTCTAGGTAAGGACACAACACATTTTTCATCAAACACATGAATTTAGTGGTTGGAGCATTAGTAAGACCAAAAGGAATCACACAAACTCATAATTCTCATACCTCATCCAGAATGAAATCTTGTTGATGTATTCTTCTTTGATTTTCACTTGATGATATATTAATCTCAAGTCAATATTTGAGAATATTGATGCTCCCTTCAACTGATCAAACAAGTCATCAATCCTCGGCAATGGGTACCTTTTCTTGATTGTCACCTTGTTCAAGTTCCTGTAATCAATGCACAATATGAGAGTACCGTCATTCTTCCTTACAAACAACACTAGTGCACCCCAAGGTGATACACTTGGCCATATGTATCCCTTATCAAGAATTTTTCTTAAGTTGCAATTTCAATTCCACTAACTCTGGTGTGCTCATCCTATAAGGTGTTTTAGATTCCGGTTTTGCTCTTGGAATCAAATCAATAGATAATTCCACTTCCCTATGATGCGGTAACTCTAGAATATTTGTAGCAAACACATCCTAAAACTGCTACAAAATAGGATACTTCTTCAGGACTTCCTCATCTTCAACGTCCTTCCCTTTATCATTGGAAATATGCTCTACAAATAATAAGCATCCTTTCTTGTGGTTTTGCTTTGCTTCCATAGCTGTCACCATTCTCGCTAACGTAGGATTCTTCTTTCCCTACAATATTCTCATTCATCCATCATCATCCAGGCACTTAATATCCTTTTCATAGCAGTCCACTTTATTCCTGTGAATAAATATCCAGTTCATGCCCAAAAGCATATTATATGAACCCAAAGGAAGCACATTTATATGTTCTGATGTAGGCATACCATTCAAATCAAATGCACAATATCTCACCCAAAGATGAACTCTTCTCTTGGTCATAGACAACTGCACCAACCAAGATTCTACATGTACTTCTTTACTCAAGCAACACTTATCCACCAAGTTAGGGTTGATATAACTATAGATTATCTAGGATCAATCAAAATGGAAACAAATTTATCACAAAGCTTACCTTCCATATCGATAATTGATTCTTGATGATCTACCTGTCTATTATCCACTTATGGATAAATCCGAGGAATACTCTAACCAACATTTCCAATTATTTATGCCTCTTGAGCATTGTAAATTTGAGGCCTGCCACCCTAGTGTGATGGGTAATAACTCCTACAATTCTCTCCACCATAATTCCAACACTTCAAAGGCTTCCTACCATTTCCCTTGTTATTATCCTCAAGCTAAGATCCATGTCCTCTCTCAACTATAGTGAATTTTTTATAAGGTACCACATTCTCCTTGTCACTTGCATCCTGAGGTCTTCTCTGCTTCGAAGGCCATTTTATTTTAGTCTTCTCATTCCCTTTCCAACATTTCTTAATCTCACACTTGCGCTTTGACTGCTCATAACAATTTTTTAACTTCCTGATGGATTCCTCCAGTGATCGAGGCTCATCAAACTCAATCTGATATTTGAATGCTGATGCATTGATGAACCTTTTAATCTTTTATTTCACATCCTTAAGATAAGTCACATACCTCAACAACTGCAAAAAAATGCTTGTGTGCTCATCATTCGTCATAGAACCCATCTTCATCTCATATAAATAATGGCCATGTCATCATAGTATCTTTCAAATAGGTACTTTTTCTTGAAGAGTCTCTCGAACTCATCTTCCCACCAGATATTTTATTTCCCTTGAATATTGAAGGTAGTTATCTTGGCTTTCATGTTCTCTGAATACTCATGCAATCTGAAAAACTTCTTCATCCCAAGAAACCATGATTTTTCATCTTCTGATATCTTCATCTCTTCATAAAATGCAGGAGACTTTTCTTTCTTGAACTCCTATGGAAAATATCCCCTCTCACTTCTCCTATAAGGATGATAGTGGTGATCACAATGATATCTATTATAATCAGAGCTATAGTGAAATCCATAAGTACTACCCCTAATTTTAAGCCTATCCAAAGACTTGCCACCTATAACTATATCATGTATGTCCAACCTATGTCCTTGATGAGACATGCTTCCATATGCCCCATTAGTATTCTCCTTTTTTCCATAACTGATCCCCATCTGTCTATATTTATGTGAATCAGAAAGACTCTAAATAATGGCTTCATTAACTTTTGCTTGCTTTTATTGAGCTCTTGCAAGCCTTTCCTATGCCTCAATCAACATATTATTATCTTCCTTGCAACGTATGCTCTCTACCCTCATACTCCTCAGTGTATCTGTTAGATTAGGAGAATACTCTTCTCCTCGTTGCTCAACTGAATTTTCCCATTCCACTGAATTGACATAAAGCCTATAAGGGGATTCATTTGAATTGTAGTCCACCATTCTGCTCTTCATATTTGATCTTATATTTTTTTTCAAACATACCATGTTAGATGAACCAAATAGAGACATAACCAAATATATATTTCATCTAATCACCCCCACACCATATTCCAAGAATGAATGTGGGATCATAAGGGTTAAACCAAAATAGAACCAACCAGGGCTTCCAAAGGCGAAACCACCTACACCCTCCACCAAAGGGATTTCACCTAACCAGTCCATAAATCACTAACATCAACCATATTGGTCTCTACCAAGATGTCTAGGGCTCTAGGGATTATATCTCAAACCACAATAATAGAGGACCCAAGTTGCTAAATGGCTCTAAAGAACTACCATCTCAACTGATCCAGGTGGATATTGGTGGCCACCCTCCTATTCCAATTGGACCCCCACCATTGTTTATTTTAGCTTTTCAGTTTCCTTAATTGTAACACAATTTACTATTTTTGGTAGTTTTCATGTCCTAAACTTCTAGAGCCATTTTGAGGCCCTAAACGAGGTATTTTGCATGTCAAAGTTACGTCCCTAGGAATTTGATGTACCAATTTACCCAAACAGGGCCCATAGTTTTAGTGCTTCATCTCCTAGGGTTATATTTTTGGATTTTTAGGGTTTTCCATTGTTTCTCAATAATAAATAGGCCTTTGAGCCTCATTGTAACGGATTTTAGAGGCATGTAGCTACCACATCTCTTCTAAGAGATAAGCTACCATCACCCGAGCTAGTTTAGTTTCCATTATGTCTGTAAGCATTTTTCAGTATTTGATATTAATGAAATGGAGTGTTATTCCCACTACATCTATGTGTTTATGTTTATTTATATATTTTATTGCATTCCTACATAAATATAGATCAGTGATACCCAAGTGGTCTTCTCTTTCTCGATATTTCTTTGCATATCTCCAACGAGGTCGGGGTATAAGGAGCTAGGGCTTGATCTGGCTGAAACTTTGCAAGATCAGCCTCGCAAACCCCAACGACCTCCCATGGAAGAAGAAAAGAAAGACAAGGGAGGAGGAGATCCTATCAAAATATTACTCGAGGGGGCCCTTGAGAAATAAAGCAACAGGATGATGGAAAATTTTTCCCAAATCCTTCAACGGCTACCCACCGACAACGCATATTCATCCAAAAACCACTCTGGAGGCGCAAATTTTTTTAAGGTACAAGATGTTATCACTCCACCGGATCTCTGAGGCTGAGAAAGAGACCACCACAGGTAAGCACAGACCAATATTTTTCTAAGTAGCTAGCCCTACTAGGTATAAGAGGGCTCTCTCCATGAGATCACAACCAAGATGACTGGATCAATCATTATTTTAGGCTAGGTATAGTAGCACCAGGGTTTGGTTGATTGATTTTGAGTGATGGATGGTGAATATGTAAGGGAAGAACTAGGCCAGGGAAAAAAAGGATCAGAATTGCAGAGATCTGATGGGGCAAGGTAGTTAAGAACTTTAACACATTAAGGTATCTTGATGGAATGGATTAGAATGCTAGGGTTTCAGAAAAGAGCATGGAAATCATGAATTCTTTTCAATTAGAATAAAATGAAGCAAAATTGTAATAATTCCTCCAAAACAGAGCATCAAGTAATGAATTATGTCTATCTGATTTAGGAATCAATTAAATTCAGAGATGGCATGAATATGGAAATCATAATACATTCAAACGCTTGTAAACATAAGAGGAAACAATGATAAAACAAATTACCACAGGAATCCCACCAAAATAGCTGCAACTCTGTCTATTAGTTCCTGCCAAAAATTCAGATTACACTAGTGTTCAAAGATCAATTACACAACATCCAACCCTTGCAATGACAAAGGAAATGAAAGATATAGACCAAAAAATACTTCTCCCACTCTCAGGGGTCGAATCCATGACTTGTGGAGGTTGTCCCCAAAGTCCTCAACTAAAATCCTAATGATTAGGGAGGTCAACAAACTCATCCCTGTCTTTGATGAAACTGATTCACTTTGACCCAAAATTGCATATTTTCATAATGTATCTACCTCTAGTAACTATACATGACCTAATTAAATTTACATTTTAAATTTACATCAGTAAATCTCCTTGGAATCCATTAATCAACTGAGAAAATTTGAAAATTATGAAGAAATTAGCCAACTGTAAAAAGTGCAGCGTGCTTGAGAAAACTGCAGCTTGCCTAGTAAAAAGCGCAGCATGGGCCTGTAAATCCACTTTTGAGTGACTTCCTGAGGTCCAAATTGGGCCCAAGATGGCTCATTGGAAATCTATTCCAGTCTAGTTGTCAAAAATGTGCTCAAGCTCAGAAAATGGTTAAGTGAAGCACCTCAAAAATTAAATATACCAAGAATGGTAAAAAAGCATAGCGTGAGGCTGAAAAAAGAGGCAGAAAGGTGTTTTTTGAGAGGTTTTTGGCCTTTTCCACCCATCAAAAACCATGTTTTTGGTGTGCTAGTAGTCAAAAGTTGATGTAGACATCATTCTATATCCAAATATTCAGAGTTGTTCTCATTTGGATGCCTCCACGAAAATCGCAGTGTGGCCCACACTATACTTTTTGCAAGGTGACTGTGCAAAAAGACTGTGAAATTTTACCAAAATGCTCAAAAAATAGATTTTTTTCCAAAAAACCTTCAAAACTACTAGATGAAGTGTTGATGAAGTGTCTCAAGCAACCAAGGAGGCATCAGTAAGTAACTCGATTTTTTCCTTCTCCTTTTGAGTGATTAGGGTTTCCTTGAGTTTGTCCTTCAATTTCTTGATCCTGAGGTTGCAAATCTTATTTCTAGTGTTGTAGCGGTCAGCCATGTGCCTGAGAATATTATTATCCTTGTTGGCCTTATGAAGGAGCTTCTCAAGGTGTATGTTCGCTCTGTCAAGCCAAACCTCTTTGTCATCATTGATTTCTTTTGAAATTATTTCTTTAAAAGTGAGTTCTTCTGCCTCATGTTTTTCCTACTTTAATGCTCTCTTAAGAATTCTTGTTTTTTAACTCTTCTTGGTGATCTAACCCTCATCATGATCAGACTCATCAGGTGCCATCACTGCTTTTCCTTTAGTGTCTTGCCTCTTGGCCTTCAACAACTCCAATTCCAATAGTACTTGTTTGTCACTCAACTGCTTATTTCCTTGCTCAAGGAAGGAAATGAAAAATTGTGCTCTGGCCATATTGTCTTGCAACTCTCTGATTGTGGCATCTTTCTGTTTGATGATTAGGTTCAAGGTTTCAATATCACCTTGGACATCCAAGTCCACCAAGTCAAACTCCTATTCTACCTCATGATGAAGGTCTTCCTCCTCCTGAACAACTGCCTCATGTTGATTTTGATGTCCATGTTTCACTAATGTAGAAGGCAAGGATTGTTCCACAATCTGTGGAGCAAACAATTGCCTAGGTCCTCTCTGATATTTTTTGACCTCTTTGTCCTCTTTGGTTTTCTTCACTTTAGCCCTGATAGATAACCTAGTTTTCTTGTGAGAAACTGATGTTGCTGGTCGAATAGGTCTAGCAGTCTAATTTAGTGGTGTAGAGAAGACATATGCCTCAATGAAAGTCTCCCATGCAATATTCAATTCTTGAAGTGGTTAAGGACAATGATTTTAATCATTGAATGATGAAAGATATTGTTCATTTGAAGCTCATACTCTCTGTTTTTCACTATGTAGGCCATCTTGTCAATTATTTTGTATAAATAGTAGGGAAGATTGAGCAATTTCACCCTAGTGCAATGCATGAGCAACCTAATGTGATTGTTGTACAACCTAGAGAATCTACCCTCACAAGTGAAGTATTCCATGATGATCTTCATCATGAGAGAAAACCTGTCCAAAAACTGATCAAAATGAAAGATATTTTTGATGTTATCTTTATAAGGTGCTTTGAGGTAAGGTTCATACAGTTGGGCATCCAAATATTTAGTTTTGAACCATTTTTCACCCACATTGGGTATTTGTGTTGTTGCTGCAATGATGTTTGCGGAAATGGTGAATGTCACCCTTGCAATAGTCACTTGGTCTTTTTGTAGGTTTCTTATGAAAACCTTGGTCAAAGTAGGATGAATTTACACTCTTTGTACCATCTCACAAAAATCAAAGAAAACTACATGCTGGAAACATTTGACAACTAAGGGTGATGCCATTAATTCCCTAGTGTTTGATGACTCTAGTCTCAAAATTCTCCCTCCTTTATTATATGTTTTCTTCTCTTCTTCTGTGGTGTTTCTTTCCTCATCCATGATGTTTCTCTCCTCCTCCATTATGCTCATTTTTTTCTTGAAACCCTAGGGAAGAAGGGGAAGGGAAAGGGAGTAGGATTGTAGGGTTAGGGGGTTGGGATAAGTGAGGGAAAATTTGGGGAAGTGTGTAAGGGGGTTAGGAAGCTTAGGGAAGTGATGGGGGTTGAAATGTTAAGGGACATAGGGTAGGAAATTCAAATACAGGGAGGTATCTAGCTGCCTAGAAAAATACAGCTTAGGGTAGGGTTTTAGGAAATATAGCTTGGGAATGGGAAATGAGGGGATGTTGGGGTAGTGGGGAGTGATTTGGAGTGTAGGGAAGGTAAATGGGGTCCAGGAGAAAACAATGAAGCTTGCAAACTGAAAAACTAGGGTTTACTTTCTTAGAACATGATATAGATGGAAATGAAGGTTTGGCACCATAATTTTAAGACCACAAGCTGAAAGGAGGGGTTTAGGAGGTGAAACTTACTTAAGAAAATAAGTGTAGAAACTCTTGTTCTCAACTTAGAACCCTTGGAGAGAATATTTGAGGTCGTGGCTCTCTTCTACAAAAAGCGCAGTGAGCTAAGGAAAGGCGTAGTGAAGCCTAGCAAAAAGTGCATCGTGCTTCTGAAAAGTGCAGCATCCCTTCTGCAAATAGTGCAGTGCCTATGGAAAAAGCACAGCGAATGACCCAAAACTTGGTTTTTTGCAGGAAAAAATGATTTTTTTCTTAGGGAACTTGGAGAGCTCGAAGCTTAAGGATGCAAATGAATGGCTTTTTAGTCTTTGATGGATTTTTATACTTGAAGAAATATCATTAAACAAACTTGGACCCATATTTCCTTTCTTGAAATTAACTTTACATTGCATTTTACCTTTAACTTATGAATTTGATCTTTGAACTTCATCTTTTTATGGCTTAGGAACATTGAATGAATTTTTGAAAATTTTCTCTTTTGCTGATGTAACTTTGAGTGTGCAACTACTTGGAACTCTGAGAACTTATTACAAATTAGGAACATCAAATTACATTTTCTCTGAAATCAAATTTACAAATCAAACTTACTCATGAAATTTCTTTATTGTCACTCCTTCACTTGCTGGGCTTTATGTCATGAAATGGTGATTTAATGACCTTGGAAACCCTAAGACACAATGGAGACTCTAACTAAATGAAACCATTATGAAAATGATTGAAATGATGATGAAAAATCATGACTGATGCTACACTCAGAAAAGTAGTGAAATGAGCTAGCAAGTAGTAAAATTTTGAAGGAGTGAGAATAGACCTAGATCTACATCTAGTGACCAAATGTTTACATGATGACCTAATGGAATGACACAAATTTCAAAATGGGACCCTAATATGACATGATAAGAGTCTATTTGATAATTTGTGGCAGGATTAAAAAAATAACACTAACATTGGGTCCAGATGGGGATGACAGCTCCTTGGAGGTGTCAAGAACACCGTAGACCAAGTAGCCTAACCATTGGGCATGTAGTCAAAATCCAAAAACCAAACTGAATGCTGAAAACTTAATATAATAAACGGACTCGAAACAAACTGAAACTGACTCAAAAATTACTTGAATTTGACTAACTTAACTTTGAAAACAACAGAGAACAAATGAAACTTTATGGCCTTCACCTCAAGCTCGAAGCTCCGGTGATTCTCTGCTTCACACTTATACAGAAAAGTTAAAATGATATTTACAATGGAATTGGGAAATCTAAAATCTGCATCAGAAAAGATAATGCTTAAGGATCCTACCATTGATCGGTCCTCCCAAAAATTCTTCTCCATTCATCTCTTTCAATATGAAAGCATGTTGTTCGTGAAAATCTGAGATCTTGTATGGCCCCTTCCATGGCTTATCAAATTTTCCATGCTTCCCTTTTTCCTCGTTCCTTGCATCCCATTGGAGGACCACATATTCAAGCTTAAAATCATCTACATTGGTCTTGCGATCATATACCTTTTTTATCTTTTCATGAAGCTTTGAGGTGTTCTGAAAGACCTCGTCTCTTCTTTTCTGAAGGTGGATCATCTGATTGATTCAACACTGTACATAATTCTCCTCACTTCCTGCTTCTTGCAACAATTTCATGACCAGGACTGCAAGTGATGTAGGAAAAACAATGTCTACACCATGAACCAACTGAAAAGGGGACATTCCTATTGATTTCTTACTACTCACCCTATCTGCCCACGAAGAATTAACCAAATTTTTGTGCCAGATCTTCTTGTTTTCCTCAAGCATATTCTTTATGATATTAATCAAATATTTATTAGAAGATTCTGCTAAGTCATTACCTTACGGATAATAGGCAGTTGAGTGCCCCAATTTGATGTTGTAATTTTCACAAAACTTATCCATTCTCTTCTACTTGAATGAAGTCTCATTGTCAGTAATGATCTTATGAGGACAACCAAAATGAGAAAAAATTCTAGTCTCCAAAAATGGAATAATTACTAAATATGTTTCTTGCCTTTTTGGGATCACTTCGATCCATTTATGAAGTAATCAGTGGCCTTTAAGATCCATTTATGTTGTGTAGATGATGTAGGGTGAATCTCTCTGATAAAGTTAAGGCCCCACTAATGAAAAGGTGCATGTACTGAAATAGGATGCAAACGTAATGGAAGAGGTTTTCTTTCACCTTGAAACACTTGACACTCATGGAAACTCATCACTATTTTGTACAAGTATGCAAAAAGAGTTGGCCAATAATATCCCACCCTAAACACTTTGTTAGCCATGGTTTTCCAAAAAATATGGCCTCCAAAATATCCCCTATGGAAATCATTCAGTACTTCTTTGGCTTCATTTTAAACTAAACAATTCAGAAAAATACCTTCGGGGTCTTTCCAATAAAGAGCGATGTAAAAAATGCAATATTTGGAAGCCTTCAACTTGAATGACCTACCCTTACTCTTAGACATGACTAGAGGAGTATTTAAATGTTGAAGAACATATATAATTTCTGAATACCAAGGAGACGAAAGAAAAATATCAGATACCTGTATGAGAGTGCCATCCTCTTTTTCATTAGACAATGCTGAAATGAGGTTGATGTCTAGAGCATGTAAATTTAACTCAACCATGAGCTTGGCTAAGCCCTGGCCTTTGATCGGCTTTGTGGGATTGATCTCGAGGTCATATTCTAACATTGCTGCTATCCACTTCACTCTTCTACCTTCCAGATTAGTCTGCATAAGAACATATTTTACTGCTGCATTAGGAACACAAGCCAGAATATGTGAATGTAATATGTATACACAGAAATCCTTCAATGCCTTTACCAAAGCCAAGGCTTGCTTCTCAATGATATTGTACCGAAGGGCTACATCCTTGATAGTGCGGCTGAAAAATGTGTTCACGAAAAAGGAGGTCTCTGGGCAAGACCTAGGTTCAGGTTTGAGGCCAACAAGGTTTCCGTAGTAATCTAGGACAATGCCGACATTTTCACCATGCTCGAGGGAGTAGGGAGTCTCACCCAAGGCGTGCCGCGACCTTACTGATATTAGAGGCTAGATCATTGACGTCAAGGAAAGATTACTAACACAGATCATATTCATGAAGGTGAAAAAGTCATACATGTATCTCAACTCTAAGAAGTAAGCTATCATTCATCGCTACATATTCACAATACTGAATTAAAATTTAAAACATGCATACATTCACCATCAACAATTAAGCATAAAAAAATTCATAATAGACATCACAACAACCTTCTGATTCCATTAACTTGGGTCCAAAACAACATAAACACACTCTGCATAGTCTATTATAGTTTAGTTCAATACAAAAGCCTCCACAGAGCTCTCCCTAGGCTCTACTTCTTATCATCCTCCCTCTCTAACTAGCTAACTAACCAACTAACTGGCTACGAAGTCACTTCTTTCCTGCCTATTTGTTCCTGTCGACTGACACTATCAGTCCTTCCCCATTTTGTGCTCGTCGGTCCCCTTGCGCTCTGCCGCCTTCTGTTTCTTCTTTATCACTGGGATTTATACTATTTGTTTCTTGTCCCCCATATTTGCCATTTGTGCCGTTATCTGTGTATGCCCTGCCACCTGTCTTCTCGCTTTCCACAATCGTGACAGCTCCCTGTCCACCTTGATTGTGTTCCGCCATTTATTTTGTAGCTCTCCGCAACTCCAAAATTTTTCTTTCCAAAACAAAGGCCCCAAAAGGCCCCGACCACATGCTATTGACTCGTCCCGAGTCAATATTTTCTTGTTGTTGCGGCTTCTGGTGGTCTTCCAGCTTCTAGTGTTGGCCTAGTTTCTCCTGTTGCTTGCATCTCTATCCTTTCTTATTCTGGTTTTACCTGCTCCAACAAAGGCCCCAACTCGAGAACCTTGCTTAAGGCCACACTTAAAGCATAGGCTCCATTTTAGTCATGACTCTGTCAACCTGAGTCACATCTGTTACTTGTGTCAATTTTTCAAACACTTCCTGGATTTTCGGTTCAGCTTCAACCACCAGTTGTTGAATTGCCTCAGCATTTTTCTTCATAGGTTGCCTTAGGTCCCTGAGAAGTTGCTTTGTTGTTACTAAGTGTTCTTAAATGGCTTGAATTTTAGTTTCTAGTATATCTGCTTGGTCATACAATTGATTTCTACTGACCAGATCTTTGTTTTCCCTGATTTCAAGGAAAATATTCTGTAGTTGCTCTGAAACTGGTTGTGCCTTCATTGTATGCTTCCTTTACCGTTGTACCGAGTGTGTTCTTTATGCTTTTGATCCGGATTTATGCAGGAACGCAACAGAATAAACACATAACCATAAATACAGAGATGCAACGGAAATAACACTTCATTTCATTAATATCAAAGAACTAAAATTTGCTTACAGACAAAATGGAAATAAAACTAGCTAGGAATAACCCAGTAGCTATCTGCGAGAGAAGAGATGTAGTGGCTACGGGGCTACGGCCTTACATTACGATAGAGCTCAGGGAGCCTGGCTTGTTATTGAGAAACAATGGAGAACCCTCAACATTCCAAAAAACTAACCCTAGGAGATGAAGCGCCAAAACTATGGGCCCCGTTTGGGTAAATTGGTGTTTCAACTTCCCGGGGACGTAACTTTGGCATACTATCTCTGTTTGACGCTCATGATACATCATTAGAAAGCTCTATCCAAGGAATACAACTTTCACCAAAAATATCATTCTGAAACGGAATAATATTTTCTGGAGGCGCGATGCCAAAAAAACGTCGTTTAGGGCCTCAAAATGGATCCAGAAGTTCAGGACCCGAAAAACTGCTAAAAATAGTAAGTTATGCCGAAACTGAAAAACTGAAAGAGACAATGGTGGGGGCCCAAGTGGAATAGGCGGGTGGCCACCAATATCCACCTGGATCATTCCTCCCCCCTTAGGAAGCAGTGGTCCCCATTGCGTTAAGTTCCTCCATGAGATGAGGAAATTTCTGCTGAACTTGGTCCCTAGTGAACCACTTTCCTTGGTGCAGGAGTTGGCCAGCTTTGACAACCCGATACAGTTGGATCCTTTGTTGGCGAGTGTTCTTAATTTTCATGTCCATGATACAATCTGTGGTGGCCTGTTCCATGCAGTCTGGGTTTAACTCTGTTGGTGTGAGTTGTTCTGCAATGTTCGAAGTGTCCAGTAGAGGTGGGAAGTAAGGACGAAGGCGATCCACATTGAAGACTGGGTGCAGACCAAGGAATGGTGGAATACTAAGCTCGAAAGCATTGTTCCCTACAGCCTTGGTGATGGTGTACGGCCCGTATCGGAGCGGGCGAAGCTTGCGGTGAGGTCCAGTGAGGCGCTCCTTCTGCAAATGCAGCCATGCTTTGTCGCCCACCTGGAAGTTGTGTGGCACCCGGTGTTGATCATGGCGCTGCTTGTACTTCGCATTGGCTCTGTCCAATATATCATGAACTTGTTGGCGGATGTGTTGAATGCGCTCGATGAAGCTACTTGCTTTGTCAACTTCAGACTGGACGTGCGCTGAATCGGCCTGAGCAGCTGCAAATGGCATGGCTACGTCAATGGGACATAGTGGCTGGAATCCCAAGCCCACCTGAAAGGGGCTATGGCCAATTGAACTGTGGAGAGCCCGGTTATAACTATGTTGTACATAAGGAAGGCTCTCGTCCCATGTGCGTGGATGCTTTGAATTGTACATGCGCAGAATGTGTACAATCATTCTGTTGACGACCTCTGTCTGGCCATCTGTTTGGGGATGGAAAGCCGTGGACTTGGTGAGCTTGGTATCCAACATCGACCAGAGGCTGGACCAAAATGTGCTGAGGAACCTGCTATCTCGATCTGATATGATAGACTGTGGGATCCCAAAGTGCACCCACACTCGTTCAAAGAAGAGTTTAGCAGTGGCTTCTGCTGTGATATTCTTCTTACAGGCCGCCATGATGGCCATCTTCGAGAATATGTCAACGACCACGAAAACACAGTCATTTCCATTCTTAGTAGAAGGCAGGCCCGACATGTAATCCATGGAGATGGATTCCCACGGTCGACTAGGGGTAGGTAGTGGAGTATATAGGCCTTGCTTCTTGATGGTCGGTTTGGCAATGGCACAAGCAGTGCAGGATCTGATGTGCTTCTCGACATCCTTTTGAAGGTTCGGCCAATAGAAATACTTCTGAAGTATTGCTACTGTTTTCTCGACCCCGAAATGCCCAGCGACTCGACTGTAGTGTGCTTCCCATATCATCTTGGCACGCTCGCTTGAAGGAACACAAAGGTGTCCCAGGTGACATAAAAGTGCATCTTGAAGGTGAAAATTTGGAACTTGCGTACCCCCCAAGAGTGCCTTGTAAGTGTGGCCGAATTCTGGGTCACTCTCATGTAGAGAAGCCGCCACCTCTCTGGCTCACAAGAGTCGAGTACGGTGAGTGCCATGATCTGGCTCTGGCAGCCGACACAGGCAATTCTTCTGCATTTCTGATGTTCAATGAAACCGTTGCGGCATATGTGGACCACTTTTGATGGCGAACATTGTAACTTCCCTTGTGTTTGTATGAACCGAGGGGCCTATGTCTATGTGGATGATTACTTCCTTCCCCAAAATTATCTCGCTTCCATTTTGATGGTGCCTGGCACAATGGAATACATTTCTTTTTCATAGGTGGGATACTTGCGAACTTCCTCAGACAATGTCTCACTGTGATATGCCACTGGATGTCCCTGTTGAGTAAGAACTGCCCCAATAGCATAGTCAGAGGCATCTGTCTCGATCTCAAACGGCTGCTGCAAGTCTGGTAAGGTGAGCACTGGGGCAGAACATAGGCGATTTTTCAATTCTTTTAACGCCTTCTGTTGAGGTTCTGACCAAAAGAATTTTTCTCTCGCTCCTCCTTTGGTGACTTGACTCAAGGGCCAAGTGATATGAGAGAATCCCAACACGAATCTACGGTAGAAATTAGCAAGACCCAGAAAGCTGCGAAGCTCTGTTATAGTAGTCGGGGCTGGCCAATCCCGAATGACTTGGATCTTGGCTGGATCCACATGCACCTCCTTTTCATCAATAATGTATCCCAGATATTGAACCTGGGTCATGCCAAACGTGCACTTCTCCAAATTGGCACACAACTTGTGTTGCCGCAGTGTTTGGAGGACTTGTCGGATGTGATGAAGGTGCTCTTCCCAAGTCTTGCTGAAGATCAGAATGTCATCCAAGTACACCACTACGAATGAGTTGGTGAATGGCCGCAAGATGTCGTCCAACATCCTCATGAAGGTTGCGGGAGCATTCGTCAACCCGAAAGGCATGACCAGCCATTCAAAAAGGCCTTCCTTAGCTTTGAAGGCAGTCTTCCACACATCGTAGGTTCAATTGGTACTTCAACTGGTGATACCTGTGACTTCAGTCAATCTTTTACCGAAATATTTTTTCACTTGAGTTGGTCCAAGGTCATAAATCCGGGATTGGGTACCTATTCCTGACGCGGATCTGTTCAAGACCCGATAGTCAATACAGAGTCTCCACGCTCCATCCTTCTTCCTCAGACCAACACAATCGAGCCTCCCACAATAGCGATGAACTTGTCCGATCACCTTTCCGCAACAGCCTCCCGACCGCTCGATTTCATCATTTCATACCGTAGCGTCGATGTGACGGGTCCATTGGGTAGCCATGCCCGGGGATCGATCACTGGGTGCTCGACCCGCAAAGGCAGGGAACCCCCGTGCGAGGTGAAGATGTCCCGCACTCCTCCAGACCTATCCATTTCCATGTTGTCGTGCGAGGGCCCCGCTTGAGGTCGGGGCCATTCTTCTTCTCGCTCTGGCGATCATCAGGAAAACGAATTTTCTAGTTTGGGAAATAAGCTTACTGCATTGTTTTGCAGTAACCAAAGAGATAGCGGCAGGAGGTGGTACCTCTGGTATCCTGTACAACTTATTTCCCAAAGTAACAATAACAGCACGAGGCTGAGACTCATACACAGCATGACGCTTCCACAAGTATGTTTGTCCTAATAATACATCAGAAAAATCAATAGGAGCAACGTCACATAATACCTCATCCGTGAAGGGCTTGATGCTATAGGGAAGGCGACACTGCTGGCTGACACGGAGATCTCGTCCTTGGTGAAGCCACCCGATGAGAGATAAGAGCTTGTGGCTCCTGGTCCGCAAGTCCAACCACTTCACTTGCCTCGCTGAAATGAGTTCTTTTAGCCCTTACTGCCGACAATGAACCGCACATGGGAGCCCTTACCCACATCTAAAGAGTGGAAGAAACGTCTCCTCCTCTCGATCTTCCTGCTCCTCCTTCGACCTCAGTAGTGGAAACAAGGCGTTGGGCTCCGCATCAATAACCCGTTTCCCTTTTTATTCCTCTGTAAGTTTTGATTTGGAGTCGTAGCATGCATCTGACTCTAAGAAATTTCATCTGCTCACTATGACCGCTGGTCTCACACTCACTTGTGTTGTGAGTGGAGCCTTATGGAACTCACACCACTTTCCCGTGTCCTTCTCTTTGGCTTACGTGTTGTTCTTTTTCGTGCTTGACGGTGTTGCCTTTAGTCGCCATGCCTTGCCTGGCCCTGTTCCCGCGGTTTGAAGTAACTTTTTTTGTTTTTGATTCGCAGATCCAAAGTCTCACTTCTTCTGTTTGAATTTCTGCTCAATCTTGGCAGCATACCGGTATGTCGTACCAAGCGAGGAGATGTCGAGGAACTCCATTACCTCTTGAATGTATCTGTGCAGAAAAATGCGATACTTTAGCACCAGCGCTTTCCAATCTTGACAATTCAACTTTGTGCGCAGGCGGGAAATTGCATTTTCGTCAGCTCATGCACATCTTGATCCCTTTGTTGTCGCAGCGTGGTCCATTGTATGTACTTGTCCTCATAGTTCCCCACGGGATAGTACTGTTCCTTGACGGCGTCTCGGAAAGAATTCCAAGTTGGTACAGCCGAGAACAGAGAGGGTTCTGTCTGGTCCTTGTTCTCACAGTAGGTTTCCCACCAGTCCTTAACATGGGGGGTAGCTTTCAGGAGTGCAAAAATAATCTTCTCCCGGTCTGAAAAGTCATGAACAGAGAAATATCCTTCTAATAGATTCAACCATCTATCTACGGCATCTGCGTCTATTTGACCCTCAAATATGGGAATGTCAAAATTAACTTGTACCTTAAAGGGAGTCGCAACTCCAGAGTGGCTACTGGATGCAGATGCGCCATCGGTGGGCAGCCGTTGAAGGATCTGAGCAAAGCTATCCATCATCGCGTTCCTTTGTTTTTCGAGGGCCTCCTCGAGCAATATTTTGATAGGATCTCCTGCTCCCTCATCTTTCTTTTCGTCCCCCATGGGCGTCCATCGAGGTTTGCGAGGCTGATCTTGTAAAGGTTCCACCAGATCAAGCCCTAGCTCCTTATACCCCGACCTCGTTGGGGACATGCAAAGAAGGATCGAGAAAAAGCAGACCGCTCTGATACCACTGATCCGGATTTATGCAGGAACGCAACAGAATAAACATATAACCATAAATACAGAGATGCAGCGGAAATAACACTTCATTTCGTTAATATCAAAGAACTGAAATTTGCTTACAGACAGAATGGAAATAAAACTAGCTAGGGCGCTGGTAGCTATCTCTGAGAAGAGATGTGGCGGCTACAGGCCTCTGAACTGAGTTACAATGAGGCTCGAGGGCCTATTTATTATAGGGAAACAATGGAGAACCCTAAACATCCCAACCTAACCCAGAGATGAAGCGCCAAAACTATAGTCTGCTGTGTAGTCTCTGTGTTTCTGTCCTGTGGATGTAACTTGGTATACTATCTCCGCTGATGCTTAACATGATATGTCATTATAAAGCCATCCAAGGACTACAAATTTTTCAGACTAATTTGATATATTAATTTGTCAGATTTGATACCCAAAACGTCGTTAGGAATTTAAACGGCCCTGTTCGTGAACTAAAAGACAGCACAGTGTTATGTCAGGTCCAAAACTGAAAGAGACAATGGTGGGGGGCCAAGTGGAATAGGTGGGTGGCCACCAATATCCACCTGGATCAGCTTTGCATCTGTCTCTTTCTCTCTGCTACTTTCTCGACATATACTATGGAGGGATCTGGTAATGTTGGCTTGGCTGCAAGCTCCTCTTTCAGCTCTTGGTTCGCTCAGTTTAGACGTGTACATGCCATTTTTATTCGAATGGATCTTTCAACCATTAAGCATGACAAAATATCTTCGGGTGTTTTGTTGTCCAGGGCAATGACGGTTGGCCATAGGTCCTTAAAGATCTCTATTACTTGGTCTAGTTGCTGCTGTAGGTTATCCTTCTCGCCTTGGAGTTGATTACGCTCATCAGTAAGAAAAATGACTTGGTGTTGTTGCTGCTCAAACCTCTGCAATAGGTTATTGTGTAGACCCTCTGCTTATCGTGCTACCATCTAGATTAAATTAAACAGTTGGCTAGGTCCTAAGATTTCTATTTTCCCACTGCTCGACATCTCTTGGCTTAGATGTCTCTCCCTGAGCGGTTGGTCACTAGCAATTGATCTTTCAGAATATCCTTGTGGGAATGTTGGTTGACTCTGCTGTGGCAGTTGGGGTTTAGGAACATGAAGACTAGTGGATGGCATGAACTATTGAAATAATAAATTGGATTCTTGGAATGGGTTTGGCTCTAGTGGGGTGGGCATTGTATTAGGAATGAGGGACCCTTTATAGATTAATAACTCTAGAAATGTGCCCTGTCCCACTATGGTTTGGTCAACCTCAGGTACTCCAGCTGTACTCGATTTAACCTTTGCCTTGATATCAACATTCATTAGGGTCCCTGGTGGTATCGGATCTGAAATGGTTGTAGAGGTGGACAGAGTGTGGGTGGGGTGGTCCTTGGATGTGAATGAGGTGTGCGGTGACAAGTTGTGTGTATGGAGTGGCGATGAGATTTGGATGTTAAGGACTGATGATGGATCAAATATAGGTAGCACAAGGGTGGTCTGGGTGGAAACCTATGGCTTTTCTTGAAATAGCATTCCCGTCACTATTGGTTGGTGTTGGTCTTCTCCCGTGAGATCGACCACTTGTTCCGGTCACATTTTTCGGTCTCGTTTCCCTTTTGGTGTTGGTACTGGGGTTTAGTCAGCCTGGTTTTGCAGATTGGAGTGACTGTGGTCAGCGAAGTGGAGTTGAATGTGGTAGATGGTAGTGTAGTAAGGATGGGGGTGGTGGTGGACAGGGATGCAAAATTCAATGTTTGAAACTGAGAAAAAGTTGGAAACACAGTGGATGTGATGCTAATAGTTTCTATTACCTTATTGAAGCCTTTGAAATGCGTGTCCAGCTGGTCCAGTGATGGCCGCAGTTGCAATTGGGAAATCCTCTGCACTATTTCTTCCGGTGTCTCCCTCGGAAGTGCTTTCGGCAGCATCACATCAAACGAGTAAAATAGGGTCCTGCTTTTGATCTCCATTGCTGCTCCTAGCCATGAAGAAAATTTTGTGTGGAAGGCCTCTTCCATTATTTGGAACTTCAATGGCTACTTATGAAAAGTATTTTCGTCCACGCAATTTGGTCAAACATAGGTTTAGTTATGGGTCACCCCAAACCATATCTGTGGAAACTGCCTATCCAATAGGCTTCCTGGAACTCTTTGCTGGCTCTTGACTATGTCAACCATCTGTTTGTACCAAGCTACAAAAGCTTCCTCATTGACCACTTTGGTACTTGGGTCACCTGATATTTTCCATGGCGTGAACCTTAGGGCCATCGGTTGGTCATGAGTGATCTCCGTAAGATGTCTGATTTCTGGTGGACTCCACTTCCACATTGCGAGGGCCATGATCAGATAACCATATATAAATCCTGTGGCTCACTTGTATTTGTCCTCGTAAGACTCAAACAACTCATTTAACAAGAATGTGCACCAATTTAGCTGTTCTCCTTGAATTCAATGCTCTGTGACTGAGATTGTATCCAAGGTGCATTCCCCCTTTGTGTAATGCCCCATCATTTCCCAACGATCAAATAGTAGGCAAATTTTACCGTTGGGTTGTTTATGAGGTCAGTTTTTTCTCCCTTTCCTCCTCTCCTTGTTTCATACTTTCTGTAGTAGTTGAAATCTCCTGTCTTCTTAACTCTCTTAGACATATTTTGAAAGGTCGATGAGACATCGTTTCCTACTGCGGATAACTCTGTAAGTCTATGTATGTCTTCTACATGAATTGGGATTTCCCTCCCAAGCCATAGTGATCCATTTTGAATTCTGGTCATTAAGAACTTAGTGCATTGAATTGCTTCTCCCGTTGTCTCGAATACCGGAAGGCTCCTGAGGTGCAGGATTGTTGACCTCTGGATGCCTCTAAAGTTGGGGTGCATCTTTGCTACTTCACCTCCTCCCTCCTTTGCATAATTTTCAATGTACACCTTCCTTTATAGGGCTAGGAAATGGTATGAGTCTATAAAGTCAGTATCTACCAACGAAGGATTTTCATATTTACTTATCAACAACTCCATACTTTGAATTCTTCCATCGATCTTGGGCTCAAAGATTGAGGTATCCATCCTTGTAATTTTCTTCCTTCTGATGTATACTTGAATTGTTGTTGCTAGTCTACTGCTCTAAAATCCTACTGCTAGTCTACTACTTTGAATTTCTTTTTCTAGAATCGGGCTTATTGTTATAGCTGTTTATTTCTCTAATAACTCGAAATTTTCTGGAATTCTGGTGTTTCCCTCCTTCATGCGGGTTAAGTAATATTACTGGCACGAATGATGTTGATGCGACACCATAAATAATTAATTCCTGTTGTCTTTCCCATGGTTATAATTGTGTGATTTTTTACCAGGGTGAGGTGTATTGTGACAGTGCTGATGCTGGCTTCAGGAATCGAGTAGACATGATGGGAAATAATTATGGCTTAATATGGAAACTTTATTACAATATGGGGGTTACTAATTACGACAATTATTTTTCAAATTCGGGTGATCTTATGGATTGACAACAGTATGATGGGTAATTATGAATGAATGATGGTTGACATGCTTAGGCTATGTAACACTATAGATTCTCCCCGCGACCACAATTGGTTGTAATGTGGTCTCCACATCACAACAGGGACGACTGTTGTTTTGTGCGACCGTGCGGGTTTCTTATTCAGGATTCCTACTCTAATGGGCTGAAAAAATTAAGACAATAAATATTATATGGCTCATCTCAGTTGTGAGAGAGTTATTGACTCTAAACTATTGATTGCTCTTGGGTGCGAGAGTTATTAAAATTAAAAGGATTTTGGTGCTTACTGATGATAGGGTTTCAGGAGTGTGCCATTCACCCATCCTTGAAGTATCTCTCCATCTAGTTGTGCCAGCCTAACCGCGCATGAGTCTCTTATCTCTATGACGTAATACGGTCCCATTCAGTGCATTTTGAGCTTCCCCGAGAACTTTTGGAATTTTCTATCATAGAGCAGTACTTTTCACCAATAGTGAATGTTTTGTGCTTGATGCAACGGTCATGCCAGGCTTTTTATCACTGTTTCTGTACAGATTGATGGAAATCCGAAAGAAATCTATCTTCTTCAAGTTCCTGCAATTCATGGAGGCGTGCAGAGATGGAGTCCTCCTCTGTCATGTGTGTTGTTGAAGCAATTAATTGGCTTGGTATAATAAACTCAATTGGTATTACTACCTCTTTCCTTTATACCAACTGGAATGGAGTTTGATTATGCAGTATATTTATGGTTGTCTTCTATGCCCACAACATGGCTGGTATTCTTTCATCCCAATCACTACGATTAGCATTGCAGATCTTTGTTAGTCCTTTCTCCAAGATTTTGTTGAAATCCGCGACGGTTCCATTCGCCTAAGGGTGGTACGAGTTGCTCTTGTGGTGTTGTATCATAAATTTGTCCAGTAGTGCTTTAATTGTAGCATTTATGAAATGCGTGCCTTGATCACTTGTTAGGCTCCTTGGACAACCAAACTTGCTAATGATGTTCTAAAAAATAAATCTGGTTGATGTGTATGTTTTACAGTCCCTTAACGTTGTCGCCTCTGCCTATATTGTGAGGTAGTTGATTGCGGTGATTATATACCTTGCCTGCGAGTGTCGCGCCGCTAAAGCAATTGGTCCTATGAAGTCAACAACCCATTTCTCAAATGGCTGCATAGCCCTCACGGGTTGTATTGGAAACTCATCACGATGTGATGGTCACCTTTTTCTTTGGAAGACATCGCATTTCTTCATATATTCCTTGCTATCTTTGTGCACGGTGGGCAACCATAATCCCGTATGTAATATTTTCCTTGCGGTGGGTTTTGTGCCGACATGGTCTCCCGAAAATCCACTGTGACATTCCCACAAGATGTATTCTCTTTCGTGATCTAGGACACATCTTCGAATGATATAATACAGGCCCATTTTATATAAATTCCCTGCTATGAGTTGATATTATTCCGCTTTAACTAGTAGATGTCTTTTTTGGGTTGTCCTGTATTCTGATAGGCATTGTCCTATGGCCAAGTATGTCGCTATCTATTCTAGGTAATATATGATGGCCTCTACTTGTAAGAGATCAACATCCTTCCGCTGGTCATTAAGGGATCCCCCATTTTCCTCGTTCTCTGGTCTTGACAAGTGTCTAGGACCAACATTTAGCCTTCCCGGTTTTAATATCACTCGAAAGTGAATTCCTGGAATAGTAGGAGCCATCTACAGATTCTGCCTTCCAGTACAGTTTTGTTTACCAAATATTTTAGTGTTGAGTGATCTGTGAAGAACTTGAATGTGCCTCCCAATAACTAATGAAATTTTTTTTGTAGAGAGAATACCATAGCAAGATCCTCTATTTCCATTGTTTTGTAATTCCTTTCTGTTGTTGACAACTTTATGCTTGCAAAGTATACTGGGTGATATTTGGAGGTTTCTGCTAGCTGAGCTAGCACCGCTTGCAAAGCAATACTTGAATCATCAATGTGGACATGAAATTGTTTATCCCAATTGGGATGGGCCAATATGGGTGCACTTGCTAATTTCTCTTTCAACGTGTTCAGTGCCTTAGTGCATTCATCTTTCCATATGAATTATTCTAACTTCCGCAACAATTTTTCTAATGATGCTGTGATCTTTGCATAGTTGCAGATGAACCACCTGTAGTATCCTGTGTGTCCTAGTAGCGACCTCAAATATTTTACAGTTTCTGGTGCTTCCATGTCCAAAATTACTGCCATCTTCGTGGGGTCCACACATACACCTTTCTTGCATACGACATGTGCCAAAAGTGTTCCAAAAGGTACTGCAAAGATGCACTATTTGAGATTCAGAGAAATTTGAAGTTGTCTTCACCTGTCAAACATTATTCTCAGCAGAGTTGCATGGTTCTTCAGTAGACTGTACACCATCCAATCATCCATGTATACTTCTAGGAACTTATGGATATAGTCTTTGAATGCTGCTATTACTATCCGTGAAAACACAGCTGTTGCATTCTTTAGACAAAAAGGAATGACACGATAGGCAAATGATCCCCATTCTATTGTGAAAGTATTTTTTCTTTTGTCTTCTTCTTATATTCTCACTTGATGATATCCTGAGAAGCCATTTGTGAATGAGTATGCTTCATTTCCCACTACATTGTCAAGAACTTCGTCACTAAATAGAGTTTGAAACGAATCATGAATGCATGCATTATTCAGACTCCTATGGTCCACAAATACTCTAATTTTTTATTTCTCCTTTTTTCTTTGTATCACAATTTGGCTGATCCATTCTGCTTCCTCAACCGAAGAAATCAAGCCTGCCTTCAACATTTTTTCTATCTCTGCTTTAACCTTTTCTTTTACTCTCGGATTCAGGAGGTAAGGTCTATGTTTTACTGGCCTCACATCTAGTTTTAGTACTATGCACATCTCCCCCAGATCTCCTTTGATTCCTTTGAGCTCTGCCACTGAAGATGAGAATAAGTATTTGTATTCTTGTAGTAGGTCAAATCTTTCTTTTGTTGTCTTTGTATCCCAATAATCTTAGATAGATGCGATCTTGGGCTTCTCTATGCTTCCGATATTTTTCTTCTTTGTCTTCAAGGGTAACAACTGCAATCCCTCTGTAGTTAGTTCTTCTTGTATCTCTCGCTCCTCTTCCTTTTCTTCAAAATATAGATGTTGAATATTCTCTAGATCATCATTATATATCTCTCGATCTATCCTTTTACATGCTACTGAATCCTTAAATTTCTACTCTGATAAATATATTTCTTCACTCTCTTGAAGCTCTAGGAAGAATAATATTCTTTTAAAGGGTATCTGTAATTTGTTCTCTGTCTCCCTTGAAGAAAAAAGATTGCGTAAATTTTTCCGCAACTATTTCCCAGGTACTTGTTCCTCTCTTCTTCTTTTTCATCTATCAAGCTTGTGGAATGGTGTTTAGTGAATGTATGAAGTTGTGTGCCCTTAAATATTCTGGATATCCCTCTTTCTTCGACTTATAATTGCAACTACTTAGATGTGCTAGGGGATCAGAATTCCCTTGGTACTTTTCTCCAAGTTGCGGTCGTGAAGCCACATGGAATATTGTTCTTAATGCTCTGGAAATATCTTCCCATTGCGAAAGAGAGTTGCGATGGGTTGCACACCACCTTGTTGACGTTGATTATAGTGCTACATCCATGAGAGGGACTCTATGTTCTATTGGTATTTTGTCTTCCACTTTGGTAATAAATGTATTCATAGCTTGCATATTTGAAAGAGTTGGGTATTCTCTTACCTCTGTACCAATCCAGTTGACTCCACTAACATTGGCACATCTTCTGGTGTTGATCTCATATCCTCCCTTTTTCCAATCATCCCATGCTAATTCTAATCCTACATCAAAACTTTGAACACTTCTCTAGCTTACTATTCCTCCTATTGTAGGATTAATATAATCTTATCTCCTTCCTGTCATCATTTGGTAGAGTTGATCTAGAAGTTGTGTGTCTTCTTTGTTGTCAACATCTCTGTGTATCGGGGTCCTTGATACGGGTCTAGTGGCTGAACTACTCTGACCTCACCATCTTCGAATATCATTAATTCCTTCTTTAAATCAATGGCTGCATAATTTTCAAAGGCCCAATCTATCCCCAACAAGGAAAGATAGGGATCCTTGTCACCCATGATATCTATTACTTCAAAATTTGTATAGTTCTTTACTCCCGCGACATTAACCTCAACTTCTTCCAGCCTTGCTAATGGTACAATGCAATATTGATTTTCCATTTTGAGTTGTATTGGTGTGTAGGTTTTAACCCTGAACAGAAATTATCTACACACGAATCTTATAACAGAAAATAAACAATTGCGAGAGCATAAAACATAAAACAGATAAACCTCAATCGTCGATCTGACGCGCAAATCGACGACCAAATTTTGATTTTTCATTATATCTTTTGTAATAGCAACACATGTTGTTGCTTTATTAATACAAAACCCCAACTAATAACCCCCGATTAGAACATAACCGAGTTCCCTAATCGATCTACAGTGTCACGCTTCACAAATAAACCATCGAACCCCAAAAACTACAAAACCATGCACAAAACCATGGATGCATTACCCAAAGGGAAATTAAGGAACCTTACGGGCGCCGTCTCTGACCAACAAGGGGCTATCACCCCCTCTTACCCCCCTCACGTGCTTAGAATGAAAGAATATAACACATACCCAAACATTCTCCACTTGTTTTTTTCTTTCCAGTCTAAAATATCTATGCTTAACTTAGTCATTGGCCCATTCTTCTCAAATATTCCATTGTTTCTCTACAACAAGAGAACTTCTGAGTGCTTACAGACTTTTTCAATGCATCTGCAACATTCTTCAAAGTGTCCACCTTTACCAGCAACACCCTTTTAGCCTCAACCATATCTCTAACAAAATGATATTGAACATCAATGTGCTTTGTCTTTGAATGATAAGCAGGGTTCTTAGCCAAGAAAATTTCACTTTGGCTATCACAGTCTATCCTTATAGCTTGTTGTACCAACCCCATACTTGAACACAATCTCTGCAACCAAACTGCATCCTTGCTTGCATGAGTGGCTGATATGTATTCTGCCTCTGTAGTTGAAAGAGCCACTACAAACTGTCTTTTACTCATCCAACTGACTGCGCCTCCAAATAGGCTAAACACATACCCACTTGCAGATCTTCTTTGGTCCAGATCTCCAGCCCAGTCTGCATCAACAAAACCACGAATGTCCAACATTCTTTCCAATCCTGGTCTTCCCTGGTAGCACAAGCCATAATCACTAGTGCCACGTAAATATCTGAAAACCCGCTTCACTGTTGTCCAATGCTCCTTCCCCGGGTTTGACATAAACCTGCTCAATACTCCCACTGCATGTGCAATGTCTGGTCTAGTACAGACCATTGCATACATCAGGCTACCCACTGCACTTGCATATGGAACACGGGACATATACTCCTCTTCTTCTTGTGTCTTGGGACACTGTTCAGCAGACAGCTTTACACCTACCGGAATAGGAACATTCACTGGTTTACTATCCTGCAATATTGAACCTCTGCAATATAGTCTCGACATACTTCCTCTGGTTTAACCAGAGCTTCCTCTTTGCCCGATCTCTCTTAATTTCCATGCCCAAAACATAGTTTGCAGCACCAAGATCCTTCATGTCGAATTTGGAGAACAGTTGGGTCTTCAAATCTTGGATAATTTCTTTGTCATTTCCAATCAACAACATATCATCCACATACAAGACCAAATAAATAACACGGTCACCAATAAATTTAAAATAAACACAGTGATCCTCCTTGCTTCTGGTGAAGCCAAGTCCCCGTATATAGGTATCAAATTTCTGATACCACATCCTTGGTGACTGTTTTAACCCATACAGAGACTTCTTCAACCTGCATACCAGCTCTTTCTTACCCTTCACCATAAATCCCTCAGGTTGCTTCATGTAGATCTCCTCTTCTAGATCCCCGTGAAGAAATGTTGTCTTCACATCCATCTCTGTTTTATGTCAAAATCAAATGAAGAACAGATAAAAGTAACCATTAGAAGTAACTAAAATGTGAGGAAAAATATCACTGAAATCACCCCCTAAGACCTGGGAATAACCTTTTGCTACCAACCGAGCGTTGTATTTCTCCACCTTGCCTTCTACATTCATCTTCTTCTTAAACACCCATTTTCTCCCGATGGGCTTCCTTCCAGTCGGCAACTCCACCAGATCCCATGCCTCATTTTTGTGCAAGGATGCCATTTCATCAACCATGGCTTCCTTCCAGAGTTTTCCATCCTCTGAATCTACTGCCTCCCTGACAGTTCTGGGTTCATCATCAGTTATAGTTAAGGCAAAACCTGAACAAAAAGCAGATGGACTATACCTTTCTGGTTGCCTTCTTTCCCGAACTGATCTTCTCAAAGCTGGAGTTTGTGGCTCTTCATCTTCTGAGTCTTCTTCTGTTGTAGAGTCCGATTCATCCTCCTTTAGCTCAAACTCTATCTTCTCAGGTTCCTTTGGTAGGACTTCATGTTTAACAACATCTTTCACTTCTCTAAACACCACATCTCGACTGTACACAACCTTCCTTGTTTCTGGGTTCCAAAGCTTGTAACCCTTTAAACCATCTTTATACCCAATAAAGATGCACCTTTCAGATTTATTATCCAACTTGGTCCTTTTCTCCTTTGGAACATGTACATATGCATCACATCCAAATACCCTTAGATGTGAAAGAGAGGGTTTCTTACCAGTCCATACCTCATGTGGGGTCTTATCCTCCAACGCTGATGAAGGTGATCCGTTAACTAAGTAACATGCAGTCTCCACTGCCTCTGCCCAGAATTCTTGTCCTAACCCGGTACCACTGAGCATGCTTCTTGCCTTTTCCATCAGTGTTCTGTTCATTCTTTCTGCAACTCCATTTTGATGAGGTGTGTATGGATTAGTATTTTTCCATGCTATACCACACTTCTTACAGAACTCTTCAAATTCCTTCTTGCAGAACTCCCCACCATTATCTGTCCTTAATGCCTTTATCTTCTTTTCTGTCTAGTTTTCCACCAGAGCCTTAAATTCTTTAAATTTGTCAAAGACTTCAGATTTCTTCCTCAAGAGATATATCCATGTATTCCTTGAGAAGTCATCTATGAATGAAACATAGTATACAGACTTTCCCAGTGATGGAACTGACACAGGCCCAAACACATCACTGTGCACAAGTTCTAATATCTTATTTGCCCTCTTAGCACCAGAAGGAAAACTCACCCGATTCTGCTTCCCATATACACAATGCTCACAGAAATTGAAATCCAGAGAAAAATTAGACATACCTTCTACCATACCATTTCTGTGCAGTATCTGAAGGCCCTTCTCTCCAATATGTCCAAGCCTTTGATGCCATAACATGGTCTTTTCTCCGTAGACGAAGCTTCCGCTTCCAATTCTTTTGGAACCATAAACCATTGTACCCATCAATAACAACAAGCATACTTAATAAGGCAATGTGAACTAATCTCCCGCATTAGTACACTAACGCAACCATCTTCACAGAATCTTTCTAACACCGCTTTTTACACCTGCATCATCCATCTTGCTTACAGAAATCAGATTTCTGGCCAATGCAGGAATATGCAGAACACCAGGAAGTGTTCTAATCCTTCCACCTTGCAGCTTCAGCTTAACCTTTCCACGTCCGATGATTCTGGCCCTCCTATCATCCCCTAGGAAGACATCACCACCATCATATTTCTCATACTCGCAGAACCACTCCCTATGGGGAGTGAAGTGAAAGGATGCACCTGAGTCAATCAACCATGACTCATGATCTACATGTGTATTTGAAGAAGAAGCCAAATACACATCCCCACCTTCATTCAAGGTGGTTTTTGCCTCTGCAGAAGGAGCTTCATCAGATCCCTTTCCTTTCTCAGGAGCTTTAGATCTGCATTCCTTTTTGTAGTGCCCTTCCTTTCCGCATTTCCAGCACACCTTTACAAACTTTCCAGAAGATTTAGATCTCCCTCTAGATTTAGATCTCCCACTCGAAACCTTATTCTTGTTTCTGTTCTGGGACCTTCCTCGTACAGATAAGGCATCTCCATTCCGACCCTCCATATTTCTCCGTCTCATTTCCTCCGACAGCAAGGCTGAGACAATGTCATCAAAATTCAAGGTAGTTGTATTGCTACCTATTGCAATAACCAGACCGTCCCACGAGTCTGGTAGAGAGCACAACAAACTGATGCACTTATCTTCATCTGAGATTTTAATATCAACAGACGACAGCTGACTTACCACAGTATTGAAGGCGTTCAGATGCTCTGTCACCGAGTCTCCATCCTTCATCCTCGGGTTATACAGCTTTTTCCGCAGGAACAACTTATTCACCAGAGACTTAGATTGGTACAAAGTCCCAAGTTTTTCCCACAAATTCTTTGTCGTAGCTTCCCCAGATACATTCAACAATACTGAATCCGACACACACAACCGTATTGTGCTCTTAGCCTTCCGATCCGCTTTCTTCTAGTTCATCCGACATTGCCGTTGGTTTAGTACCTCGGATCACCGCGATCCACCGATCTTTATCCACCAAGCATCCTCCATCTTGACATTCCACAACTCAAAACTCGACTCATTAAATTTCTCATCTCTATCTTTTCCGCCGCTCGCCATCTTCTTTCACCGCAAGAATCGATCCCTGTGATCTCCCACCGCACAGTGTAGCCTACTACGTTCCGAGCAAAAAACCCTCAACAACAAAGGCGTCCCCTTGAAGCTGAAATAGCTCTGATACCAAATGTAGGTTTTAACCCTGAACAGAAATTATCTACACACGAATCTTATAACAGAAAATAAATAATTGCGAGAGCATAAAACATAAAACAGATAAACACAGAGATTTTCCCCTGGATCCCAAATCGGGACGACCAGCTTGATTTTTCATTATATTCCTTTTAGTGTTACAACACATATATATACATGCCGGAGCATACATATACCCCAATCCATTAACCCTGGATTAGAACATAACCGTAGTTCCCTTGACCGGATCTACAAAAATACCAGGGGCCGAAAACCATCGAACCCCAAAACCATGTGCAAAACCATGCACAAAACCATGGACGCAGACTACCCACGGAAATTAAGGACCCAAGCAATGGGCGCGCCTCACTTAATGGTGGGGCTTATCGCCCTCTACCCCGCGCGTGCTTAGTCGTGGAAAGAATATAACACATACCCAACATGGTGAGTATGACTGCTTTGGTTTTCCTAGTGCTTCCCATGTTTTTCAGGGTAGAATGTTGACATCTGATCTGAGATCTAGCATTGTGTCTATGATTTGAAATCCTGCAGCTTGAGAGTTTACACAAAACTCATTTCCAATCCTTCTCTTGTTTCTTTTCACTCTTCTTATGTATTTTTCAATTGATTTACTTGATTCTCCAGGTCTTGCTCCTCCTTGCACGACCATTTCTAGATTTTGCTTTAATTGTTCCAGCATTTGTCCATTGTTTACAATTTTCAAGAACAGTCGGAACCACTCTTCTATCGGTGTGTTTGCATGGATTATCTTCCCTCCTTCACTGGATTGTTGCGGAAGTTCCATACTCTGATGTCTTCCTATCTGTTAAAATGATTCTAGTGCCTCTTTGAAGTACTGCTCTGTCAGTCTGGGCTGAAAGCTTTCTTTGGGGATGCAGGTTTGATTAATTCTATCCGGTCCATGTATCGTGCATCCTCTCCTCTCTTCTTCCCTCCTCGCATGAATATAGATACACTCTATAGAGGCTGAGTCTCTACTATTCTTGGTTCTGCATTAACTAGGTTAGCTCTCCTTTGTCTGGCTCTCTCTTCCCACCTCTTAATCATCTTTGGGAAGTCTTCAGTAGCATGTGCATTGAATCTGCATTAAGAGCACCATGGTATCTTGGGTAGTGGACATTCTCTTGCTACATTCCCTTCCTAATCACAATTATAGCACCTTATTGGTCCTCTTCCTCTAGTTCTTCTATCTCTCATTCCTCCTCCTCCTCACCCTCTTGGAGTTTCATTTACTCTATAAGATGACCTGTATAATCATTCTACCAATGCATTAAGGACTCTGCATTGCTCTGTATTATGAGTTGTAGAGGAACAAAATTCACAGTAGATGTTTTTTGGAACATTTGAGTATTTTTGCAAAATTGGACACAGTTGTGGAGGATGACCAATACCTTTGCATATTTCACAACATTCTACTGCTGTTTGATTCAGTTGATTGGGGAACCCTAGGAAGTGGGGTTGTGGTTGGTATAGCCCTTGGGTATTTATCTATGCAACTCCACCAACTGGTGGGGACCCTTGTGCTCTGGCCATCGAAGTTCCAACATTTTCTCCCTACAACCTCGAACATTTTGTGGCCACATGTCCTTTCATCAAGCAGTGTGTTCACCACACGTTGGGTCTTGCTGGTCGTACCGGTTGAATATATTTTAGTTCCTCTTTCAAACTAGCTATTTGATGTTATAGTCCTAGTATTGATGGATCTTGTACTGCTTCCCCTCCTTTGAAATCCTGCGATATCCCGCCATTGCTTCTAACTTCATTGCTTGTTCAAGAGCATCTTGAAGGGTATCAGTGTTTTGTTGCATGAACGATGTCCTTTTCAATGGTAGGAGTGCTTGGATGAAACATTCCCGCTAGTGATTTGGATCGATTGGGTAACTTAGTTTTCCAATCGCGTCTTTAAATCTTCTCATAAAATCCCAGGCTATTTCTCCTTCCCATTTTTTGATTTCCCATAGCTCAGACAATCCTTGCTGATTCATTTGAGGCAGATTGAATTCTTGGACAAATTCTTTCTTAACATCATCTATTGCTAGGTTCTGTTACGCTTCCGACTATTTAATGAACCAGCGCAAAGCTATTTCCCTTAGTGTGGTTTGAAACTAAA
Source organism: Pinus albicaulis (assembly GCA_034641835.2). Classification (NCBI taxonomy): domain Eukaryota; kingdom Viridiplantae; phylum Streptophyta; class Pinopsida; order Pinales; family Pinaceae; genus Pinus; species Pinus albicaulis. Next base: position 1,466,521,114 of record CM076579.1, on the reverse strand, counting down.
TTAACTTGACTGCATCTGGTGTCTATCGAGCTCTCCAAATAGCTTCACAGAGATACCATTGTTGTTCTACATCGTCGTTAAATTTTCTAGAGAATTCTGGGTATTTGGTGAACGATCTCGCCATCTTTCCTTATGTTAGTGGTAATAAAACAAAACCTCTGCTTCTCGTTTGAGAGATTCCACTACCAGCACTGTTGCTAGTAGATATCTATACTATGGATTTAGTACTACTCAACTTGATAAACTCCCATAACTTAATAAAGAAATTATCAGGTGGATGATAGAGTTCAAGGGGAAGGTTAGGACTAGTCCTACTTTAAACTTGGGGAATAGGATTACCTTGCGTTATGGGTGTCGAACTCTCATGGAATAGTTGGTCCATCACAACATGCAGCTCCACATCAAACTCCTCCTCGGGGCGGGCGTCCTCCTCATTGGAATTTTCTCCCTTTTCTCTTCGGGCTGGGCTCCTATAAACTTGCCTAACTTCCTTAACAAACCCTTCCATTCCTTGGGATCCCATATGACCTTCTCTTTCCTCTATCATCTACGGTGCCTTTTCCTTGTTTTGTCAATTCTTCTCCTACTTCTCAAATTCTCTCATTTCACTTTCCCGCCACTTCTCAGCAATTTGTGCCCTTCGATGTGCTCTCCACTCTCTCAACCTACTGGAGGTTCCAACATCCATACCCCTATTCCCCCCTTTTCCTTACTCGTAGCATCTTTCACTCAACTCATTCACCCAGTACTAGAGGTTTAGGTCTCCATAGCAGGTTTTTGGAATGACATCAGGCCCTTGTCCACAATTAGAGCTTTAATCCACAACAAGGTTTCTTTCAATAGTTCTCCTCGCAACCCAGATACAAATATGTCTTCATATTTTGTAAAATATTGGTAGCACTCGGCTGCAGACTCTACAATGTACCCCTCCAAAGTAGTTTTTACCCAAAAATCCACTGCTTGGGTTAGATCTATATCTAACTGATGTAGTGCTGCTAGATTTGTGTGCATTCAACTGCGATGGACTCTATGCAATCCTTCAGGGAGTGACTTGATCTAGAGTCTTTGCAACCAGTAGTAAAGCTCTTCGGGAAAATTTCCCCAGAAAATTTCATATAGGTCACTCCAAGAGTCAGAAAATAGGACTCGATCCTTGACAATCTTTTCTCTCTACTGCCAAAGCTCTACTTGTTGCGATATGAACTGATCTATGTGCTTGTACCACCAGCTTCATAGTTGCTCCTCATAGATCCTCGATACCATGATCTATCCTCTAAATAAATTTTTAGGTCCTAGCAACTAATTCATTTGTTGGTGAAAAAGGAGGTATCTAGGCAAGACCCAGGTTCAGGCTTGAGGCCAACAAGGTTTCCGTAGTAGTCTAGGACAACGCTGGCATTTTCACCCTGCTCGAGGGAGCACAGAGTCTCACCCGAGGTGTGTCGTGACCTTACTGAGATTAGACGCTAGATCCTTGACATCGAGGAAATATTACTAACATAGATCATATTCATGAACGTTCAAAATTCATACATGTATCTCAACTCTAAGAAGTAAGCTATCATTCATTGCTACATATTCAGAGTATTGAATTAAAATTTAAAACATGCATACATTCACCATCAACAATTAAGCATAAACCAATTCATAATAGACATCACAACAACAGTATGATTCCATTAACATGGGTCCAAAACAACATAAACATACTCCGCAGAGTCTATTACTGTTTAGTTCAATACAAAAGGCTCCACAAAGCTTTCCCTAGGTTCTACTTCCTATCAGCCTCCCTCTCTGACTTACTAACTAACCAACTAACTCATTATAGAGTCACGTCTTTCCTGCCTATTTGTTCCTGTTGACTGACACTGTCAGTCCTTGCCCCTTTTGCGCTCGTCTGTCCCCTTATGCTCCGCTGCCTTCTATTTCTTCTTTATCACTGGGAGTTCTACTATTTGCTTCTTTTCTCCCATCTCTGTCATTTGTGTCGTTATTTGTCTATACCCTGCCACCTGTTTTCTGGCTTTCCGCAACTGTAAAAACTCCTTGTCTACCTTGATTGCGTTCCACCACCTCTCTTCTAGCTCTCCGCAAATCCAAAACTATTCTATCCAAAACAAAGGCCCCAAAAAAATGCAATGGGTTGCTCGGTCTTATCCTTATTTTGCATCAAGACCATAGCCAAGGTATGCTGAGAGGAAAATGAGAATATAATAAAATCAATAGAGTAATCTGGGTTGATTAAAATAGGGGTTGTGGTTAAGGAAAAGTTCACTGAGTTAAAATACTTTTTGACATCCTCAGACCACTTTACCTCATTTTCTTTCTTTAACATGTTGGTCATTTCTTGAAGATGCGTAACCAAATTTGGAATAAATATGCATAAGAAGTTCATCTTACCGTTGAAAGCTTGGATTTATTTTTTACTGCGCGGAAACTCAATTTTCTGAATAGCCTCAACCCGAGAAGGATCAATCTGTATTCCATCCTTGGAGATGATGTGACCGAGAAGCTTGCCCTCCTCCATGGAAAACAAACTCTTTTTTGGATTAAGAGAAATTCTGAATTTCCTACATTTCTGAAATACAATTCTTAAGTGATACATGTGTTCATCATCAGAATGAGAGAAAATGTTAGGTCCCTATATTACTAGTATAGTCCCTTATTTTTGTTAGCGTAACCCTCTTATTGTTATTATTGTACCCCTGTAACCCCCATATTGTAATTATTGTGCCCTTAAATTATTAATTTTAGGTCGGCTAGGATTACATTGTGGCCCCACTAGGATTACATTATGGCCCCATGGACTCCTATATATAGAAAGGAGGTTTTTTAATTTGTATCATCCAAGAATTGTTCATTAATGTAATGTATTGGAGGTTTCCCCCTCGAAGTGGCTTATTTCTAAGGCGTTGATATCTCTTTACTTCTATTTTTGGAGCTGGTTTCACAACATTTGGTATCAAAGCTTTGGATTCTAGGGTTTCGCTGCTCCAAACAGGTGATCGTGGAATTTTCGCTATAAATTTTTTTCTATGAAGTTTCAAAAGCTGAAGTTTTTAGGGTGCGAATCTGAAATCCTGAGGAACATCGTCAAAAAATTTTAGAGCTTGTTTCACAATATTTTCAGAGATATGATCTGTGGAATTTAGGTCTTTTTGCAGGCTCCTCAATTTAATCTAAAAAGGTCATCGTGGAATTTGCGCTATAAATTTTTTTCTACGAAGGTTCAGAGTCTAAAAGTTTTAGGGCACGAAGTTGAAATCCTGAGGAAACTCGTTGAAAAATTTTAGAGCTTGGTTCGCAATATTTTTGGAGATATATTCTGTGGAAGATAGTGCTTTTTCAGGCTCCTGAATTTCATCTCAAAGAGGTGGTCGTGGGAAAATATTCATAAATCTCTCTCTGAGCATCGGATTGGAGTGCCAAAAAAATTGTTCGCAAGTGCACGAACTTTAGTTTATTTTCTGTCAATTTCAGAGCTAAAAGATGAAACAGTGACATGTGGCAAGTCATACAAGTTCGTTCTACTGAACTAGTCCATAATTAGGTCATTGTGGGAGATTGGACATAACTTTGCCTTGGAGAATCCAAATCAAGTCAGACCTATGGCATTCGAAAGATAATTCATAAGGATACCTCAGTGCCCAATTTTAGATATTGAAGAGCCGCAATCACAAAGATAATCCAATTTCAATATCGAGCTCCTCAAAAGAAAGAAAAAGGTGTGTATTTTTTTTACGAATTGCATAAGTCTTGTTTGAAGAATCAATTTGAATTGATTCCAAGGGCATATTGAAGAATATATATCAGTATTGGGTTAAAAAAAAAAAGGCCCCGTAAAAATAATTCAACACCCATTAAGCCTTCAGAAGGCTCTACTATGACTCATGAAGATGAAGAATTGCAACATGATCTATTAAAATTACAAGAGAAAGTGCACCAAATTTCGCTCTCGCAAAGAGCAACAAAAAATGAAATGGATGTTTTGAAGAAAGGCGTGGAAGCGAAGATGGATGGTTTGAAGAAAGGCGTGGAATCTAAGATAGATGGCATGGAATCTAAGATGGATGACATGGAAGCTAAGATCGATGAAAAAATGAAAGACAACATGGAAAACATGGAGAATGATCTACAAGTAGACATGGAAGGTTTGAAAAAGTTGATACAAGAAATGTTTCCTAATGGTGAAAAGATAGTAGAGGAAACTCATGGTAGAGAACAAAACAAATGTTAATCGTTGACTTCATAAACTCTAATGTTGGCGGAAGAACCATATTCCAAAAATGGATATGAGGAAGTTGATGGAAGGGATCCTATAACATGGATACTACTGATGGAGCAATATTTTGATCTCCATAATGTGCAAAACACACAAAAGGTATGCATTGCAACTTTACATTTAGAACAAAATGCTTTTGTATGGTATCGATGGCTTTCCTCTCGTAAAAAAAATGTCACTTGGTCAATTTTTACGGAGGAAATGATAGCACATTATGAGGATACAAAGAGAAATACATTCTTTAGCCAAGCGGTAAATCTCAAACAAAAGGGCTTAGTGGGGGAGCACATTGAGGACTTCCAAAAATTGAATATAAGGGTAACTGATATTCTAGAGGAACACATGACTGATCTCTTCATAGGTACTTTAAAAGATAACATCCAACATGAAGTTTTTGTTTTGGAACCTGATTCGTTGGAGAAGACATTTAGGTTGGCAAGAAAAATTGAATGTAAAATTATGGTGACAAGGAAGCCTACCACTCACTTCTATAAAGAGGGAAGTGTTGCTACTCCTATATTTCCACAACCTACAAGGTTGACACCACAACAATTGGAAGAAAAAAGAGCAAAATGACTTTGCTACAGTTGTGATAGAAAATACACCAAAGGTCATAAGTGTGCTGAGAAGAAATTATTCTACATAGATTGTGAAAAGAGGAAGAAGAAAATGAACAAGAAGAGGATATGCACCAGGAACCAACCCTAGAAGAGGAAGAAATGAGTCCGACCATATCGTGTAATGCATTGGCAGGAATTACCACTCCTCAAAATCTCAAGATAGAAGGACATATCAAGAAGAAAAAAGGTAATAGTGTTGATTGATTCAGGTAGTACCCATAATTTTATTCATTGTAAGATAGCCAAGGAATTGAATTGTTTCCTATACCTAGCACCGAATGTCAAGTGATGGTGGCAAATGGAGGAACTATAAATTGCTCTGGAAAATGCCATAATATCAAGCTAACCATGGGGGAATATGTATTGAATAGTCCAATGATTTCCATTCCTATGGGAGGTGCTAATGTTGTACTAGGAGTACAATGGTTACAATCTTTGGGGACGGTAGCTTTTAATTTTCAAGAAATTTTCTTGAAATTTTTTGGAGAAAGGAAAGGAAGTCGGATTACGAGGGTATTCCGGGGAATCCGGGGAAGATAATAAGCTCTAATGTCATGACAAATCTTCTAAAGAAATAACAATGAGGCGTAATTGCACAATTATGCTCACTGGAAGTTTCAACATCAAAATCATCTATTTCTCCAGATCTCCTAAAAGTCTTAGAAAATCATTCCAAGGTGTTTGAAACTTCCAAATGACTCCCGCCTATTCATGATCATGATCACGATATTCATTTAATTCCAGGAAGTGTTCCTCCAAACATCAGGCCTTATAGATATCCTTATGTCAAAAAGAGTGAAATTGAACGTATGATTGCAGAAATGTTAGAGGCGGGTATAATTCAACCTAGTCAAAGTTCTTTCTCTGCTCCTGCAGTATTGGTACACAAGAAGGATGGATCATGGCGCATGTGTTCGAATTATAGGGAGCTCAATAAGCTCACCATTAAAGATAAATTTCCCATTCCTCTGATTGATGAATTACTGGATGAATTAGATGGAGCAATTTATTTTACCAAATTGGATCTTCGTTCAGGGTATCATCAAATTAGAATGAAGACTGAAGATATTTCGAAAACAACATTTCGAACTCATTAGGGTCATTATGAATTTTTTTTCATGCCTTTTGGCCTTACCAATGTACCTTGTACATTTCAAGGGTTGATGAATTCCATTTTCAAACCCTTCCTTAGAGAAAATTTGTGCTAGTATTTTTTGATGATATACTAAATCTACAACGAGTCTTGGAAGGATCATGTTGAACATGTTGATAGGGTGCTCAAACTATTGCGGGAGAGACAATTATATGAAAAAACATCCAAATGTTTCTTTTGAGTACAAGAGGTGGAATATGCAGGTCATGTTGTATCTCACAAGGGTGTTAGGGTATGCCCTAACAAAATTAAAGCCATTAAGGAATGGAAAGTCCCCACAACCATAAAGTAGTTGCGAAGATTTCTCTGGTTAACAGGGTATTATTGCAAGTTTGTTAAGAATTGTGGGAGAATAGCAACACCTCTAACAACATTATTGAAGAAAGATGCATTTTCATGGACTCCTGAAGAAACTAAGGCCTTTGAATATCTTAAAGAGGCAATGTGCTTAGCGCCGGTCTTAGCTACGCCATACTTCACAAAAACCTTTATTATGGAATGTGATGCCTCAGGAGATGAAATTGGTGTTTTTTTAATGCAAGAAGGAAGACCCATTGCTTTTGAAAGTCGTCTAATCAAAGGAAAATACCAGAAACCTATTTATGAGAAGGAAATGTAGCAATGTTGCATGCACTAAAGAAATGGCCAGAACTTACCTAATGGGAGAACACTTCAAGGTAAAAAGCGATCATGATAGTCTTAAACACTTTTTGGAAAAAAGACTATCTTCGAGAAGAAGCGAAAAAATGGCTCACAAAGATGTTAGGCTATGACTTTGAAATAATCTACAAAAAATGGAAGCTAAATGTTGTTTCAGATGCACTCTCAAGAAATAATGAAGAGGTGGAAGCATTTCTTTGTGCCATTTCTATTATCCAGCTAGATTGGTTAACTGAAGCAAGGAATGAATGGAAGAAGGACGAAGAAGTGTGGACATTCATTAAAAAGTTGTAGCAAGATCCTAGTACATTTGATACATTTAGTTGTAAAAATGATTCCTTATGGTACAAATATTTCTTATATATCTGTAATAATTCCCAACTAAAACAAACAATTCTTTTGGAATTACACACTTCTCATTTAAGAGGACACTCACGATTTTTAAAACTTACCACAGGGTGAGGAAAGAATTTTTTTTGGATAGCCTTAAATATGATATTCAAAAGTTTGTGGTGGAATGTCTGGTTTCCCAGCAAAATAAAGTTGAGACAATTAAGGCCCTAAGTCTTCTACAACCTTTATCCATTCGAAGTCAATTTTGGGAGGAGATTTCAATGGATTTTGTCACAGATTTACCTAAGTACGAAGGAAAGAGTGTCATCGTGGTGGTAGTTGATAGACTTACCAAGTATGTACACTTTTGTGCATTATCTCATTCATTTAGAGCAAGTACAGTTGCTACTACTTTTATGGACACAATTCAAAAGCTACATGAAAACCCAAGGGTTATTGTGAGCGACGGAGATCCCATTTTTACTGGAAATTTTTGGACGGAGTTATTTTATTGTTTGGGTACTCAATTAGCTCATAGCTCATCTTATCATCCTCAATCTGATGGTCAAACTGAGATAGTAAATAAATGTTTGGAAGGATATCTTTGTTGTTTTGTATCCGATAAACAAACACAATGGGTCAAGTGGTTACCTCTTGTTGAATGGTGGTATAACACTTCCTTCATACTGCAACAAAAATGACCCCATTTATGGCACTGTATGGATATCATCCACCGTCCATCACATCATCTTTAAGAAAAAATTTGAAGGTTCAAACAGTGGAAGATCACATCGAGCATCAACAAGAAGTTCTCAAACTCTTAAAGGATAACCTGAATTTGGCACAAAATCGAATGAAACAACAGGTAGATCAACATCAGAGTGAGAGAAGTTTTGATGTAGGAGACTGGGTATTTTTACGGCTACAACCATACAAAAAAATGTACCTCAAAAAATATAATAAGGATAATAAATTATCGCGAAAGTACTATGGTCCTTACAAGGTGTTGCAAAAGGTTGGTACTATGGCATACAAATTGGAGCTTCCTGCTTCTTCATGAGTGCATCCAGTTTTCCATGTTTCATGCTTAAAGAAGGTTATAGGTGAAAATCTTCCAATTCAAACAATATTGCCAGAACTTTATGAGGAAGGAAAAATCATATTGGAACCTGAAGCGGTCACGGAAACAAGAAATCGATAGCTACGAAATCGATCAATTTCAGAGTATCTCATCAAGTGGAAGAACTTACCCACTAAATATTCTACATGGGAGGATGAGAATTTTATACAGAAGCACCTAGAGCTACTCAAGTGTTGAGGACACAATTTTTTGAAGGAGAGGGGCATGTTAGGTCCCTATATTACTAGTATAGTCCCTTATTGTTGTTAGTGTAACCCTCTTATTGTTATTATTGTACCCTTGTAACCCCCATATTGTTATTATTATGCCCTTAAATTATTATTGTTAGGTCGGCTAGGATTACATTCTAGCCCCACTAGGATTACATTGTGGCCCCATGGACTCCTATGAAAAGAAGGAGGTTTTGTAATTTGTATCATCAGAGAATTTTTTTTTATTAATGTAATGTATTGGAGGTTGCCCCTCGAAGTGGCTTATTTCCAAGGCATTGATATCTCTTTTCTTCTATTTTTTGGAGCTAGTTTCACAATAAAAAATTGTCAAATCATCTAGATATACAACTAAGAAAACATCTTTCTCATCTGCAAAGGCTATGTCCATTTCTCGTTGAAAGGTGGCCTTTGCATTCATTTGTCTGAATGACATCTTAGCATACTGAAATGTACCCCAAGGTGTCATGAGGGTAGTTTTGTCTTGGTCCTTCTCATGTACTAAAATATTATTGTATCCCAAATATCCATCAAGAAGTGACATTCGGGATGCTCCAACCACTCTTTGTAGGATGTGATCCATTTTGGGAAGGGGGTAATTATCCTTAAGAGACACCTTGTTTCTCCATTATTCTTCCTTACTGGAACTAGATTTGATATCCGGTCAAAAAATCTGATAGGAACTATGTTGTCAGACTTATAAATTCTGTTCACTTCCTTTTCTATCGGTGGCAGCAACCTCGGGTTGATTCTTCTTAGATTTTTTTTGAAGGGCTTTTGGTCAGGATTAATTGGAATGGTATGCCGAATAATATTATTATCATAAACCTTCAAGTCTGCATAATCCCAGGTGAAAACATCAGAAAATTGAGACAATAAATCAATATATTAGTCTTTTACCTTAGGAGATAAAGACTTGGACAGTTTGACCATCTTAGGCTTGTCCGTTGTTCCAATGTTTACATCCTCCACACCTTTCTCTGTAGGAACCAATGTTGGCTTCCTAGAAACATCATCTTGATCAAACAATTCTTCCAAAGGTATGAGACCTCTTGGAATATGTTTATCCTTCAAATATAATATATCAACCTAAGTGGCTTCGATGACTTGATCATCCTTGTCATAAATTTCATCAATGAAAGAATTCTCGAATTCTCCTTCATTTTGCATAAAATTGTTTACCTATTTGTCATCCCAAAATACTTTCCAATACCGCAAGTTGTTAGGGACATTCGACTGATGTTTTACATGGATTTCAAACTTCTTATTGGAAAATATAGGGATCTTGAAATTACTTTCTATTGTAGCAAGTGAATTTTCCATGAGATTCTGACTTCTTGGCACTACTGGCAATGTATGTTCAGGAAACATATTTAGGATATCCAGTACATCATTCCTGTACACTTTCATTCATGGATTCTTGGCCTGGTATTCCCCTTTTACTTATTTTATCAAAAATGTAGAGTCGCCATAATCTGAAATTCTTCTTGCGCCCAACTTTTCCAAGATCTTAAGGTTGGCAATCAATGCCTCATATTCCACCTCATTGTTATAACAATCAAAAGCAAACTTGTATGAACATAATATTACATTTTTAAGAACTTTAATTTGATGATGAAGAGGACTGCGGATCCAAATTCTGAGGCCTACCCAGTATTTCCCCAAGGCACCATCAAAATCCATGGTCCAAAGGCCATTTTCATCTTCCAGGTGTTGGAATTCTGATTTCTGTTCTGTTTCAAAATTTTGAGCCACTTCTTCATTTTGTTCTAAACTTTTCTCTACCTTATCTGATGACTCCTCTGAAGAACTAGGCAGATTTTTTTTTCCCTCATCTAAAACTGCTCTTACACAATTGGAAATTTCTGAAATATCTTCTACTTCTACAAGCTGACTATCTACATCATTCAAACCGCTATAATTGAACAAAATAAATGAATCTATATATGTATATACAACATTAATTGGATGATTATTAGGCTTCTCTCTACTGGTTATCATGTATTTCATCTTCGTTTCCCGGTACAACTTTCTCAATTGTTTGAAAATTGGGATGGTGGCATAAAAGAAATCTAGTTGCAAAGTGCCTCTCAACTTCTCTCCCCAAGATCTCGACAACAGAATACCAAACCGTGGCAGTATATCAACTACCACCACATCCATCAAGACATTCTTTGCTATAATTTGTTCAAGGGAAACTACTAAATCCTTTATGAGACCAAGACAACGAACTCTACCCAAATCAAATGAATACAAGTCATGGTAAGGATGAGTGATATCTAGTCCCAATTTATCCACAATGGATTTTGGAAACAAATTATGGGAAGCTCCAGAGTTGAGAATAACATTGTGAAGGATACATTGGTGATTTGTTAGTCTCAAATAGAATGGGGCAACTTCACTATCCTCTAACTGATCGTCTATTTCTGGACCAAAGATAAGTTGAGGTTGGTCATCTTCGACATTTTCCATATCAAATAAAGGATCTAATTTTAACATTTTGGCTACATGAGACTTATAATGATGATTTTTGACATGTTCAGTTAAAGGGATAGACACTTTTGTAATATTCCCAATTAGCCATGAGATAGTTGGAATATTAAATTTTGTTTTGTTGTCTTGTTTTATGAATAAGAGGACAATGTAGGTCCATAAGTCTCCTTAATAATGAATAAATAAATGCCAATGTGAAAAGGATATATCTTGGTAGCTTAATTGAGCTCCCTTAGGTGTGAAAAGGGGTTGGAACACCTTGACTGGGTCAACTTTGACCAAATCAACAACGTTGTCATGGAGGACTGGCCATCAATGAAAGACAACACAGTTTTAGATGGAGATTCTTTGCATGGAAGTAGTGCCATTATTGGATGGGGCTTAGGTTTTGGAAGCTCATATATTATAAAAGGAAGAGGATGGTAGCCATATTCATTATGTTTTATGTATTTGATATTTCGATATATGGTTTTTTTAGACATATAACTTTCTCTT